>JAWZSL010000212.1:0-41784 GCA_034769285.1 Lutjanus argentimaculatus | reverse complement strand
CCGGGGGCCGAGCGCGCGGGAGGCTTGGCCCCCGTTCATAACTGCTTGCAGTTCTAGTTAGGGGGCCAAGCCCGCGGGGCCTGGGGACGCGTATGCAAGCATACGCGTTTCCCAGGACCAGCGGTGCTGGGAACCCTATTGTAATTGTTCAGATTTTTATAGTTCACTATTATTATTTTTATTTTTCCACGGCTAAAAGTGGTGCTGCAGCCTAAACCGTGCATGGGAGGGCGGTGCAATTTGGAAGGTTGGTCCAGACCCCTGCAGGACCTCAGGCGCAAAAATTCACATATGTCTGCCAGCAGGGGCACTACAACCAAGAAAAACACGTTTTGGCCTATAACTCCCACATAGTATGTCGCACATTCAAAAGCCTCATATCCACAGATTCCCTGAATATCCCTGAATCACCTGAGCTAGGCCACGCCCATTTCCGCCTAGAATTTTTTTCCCGCAAAATCGCGAAAATTGCAAAACCTACTTTTTTCGAACTCCTCCTTGGGCTTTGGCCCGATCTGTGTGAAATTTGGCACGTACACTCTTCCAATGGACCTGATCTAAAGTTATCAAAAGAATTTTGCTCCGTCAAAGTATGCGCAAATTATTAATGAAAAATTTTTTTCAAGCTAGCTATAAAAACGCGAACAATTGCATATCTCGGTCAAAAAAAATGCTAACGCCACCAAGTCTGAGATACTTGGTTGGAATGTCACTGTGAGTCTGTGAGCAAAATTTGGCTAATGTTGGCCACTAGGGGGCGCTGCAAATATGGGACATTTATATCTCTTAAACGGCAACACCGATTTCTACCAAATTTGGTGGGCATGATGCTGGGTCACTCCTGAGGCCATATCTTGAAGCTAATCACGATTGGTCAAAGTGGCGTGGCTTATTACGAGATAAACAACAAACATTTATTTCAGCTCAAGTATTATGCTGAGGGCTGTGAAATTTACAGGGTATATATGGAATAGGACACAGACCACCCATACCAAAAATTATGCGTTTACTCCACTAGGTGGCGCAGTAACGGATGCAAACGCGTTTTGGCCTGTAACTTCCACATTTTTGATCACATTTTCATAAACTTTATATCCACGTGTTCCCTACATAGAGCCGCATCTTTTGACATAGGCCACGCCCACTTCCACAACATATTTCTCTTTCTAATTCGCTACACGTCAAAAACCTACTTTTCGAACTCCTCCTAGGGTTTACGCTCCAGCTGCACGAAACTTTGCACATACAGTCTCCAGATGGCCCTGATCAAAAGTTATCAAAAGAATTTTGCTACTCCAAAAAATGCGGTACTTATAAATAAACATTTTTTTCTGCTAGCTAAAAAACACATATTGTTGCATATTTTTGTCAAAGTAAAAGCTATCGACATGAAACTTGAGTCACTTCTTTCAGACATCACCCAGAGGCTCTGTGCCAAATTTGGTGCAAATTGGGCAACAGGGGCGCTATAAACACGGTAATATCAAGCGACACAAAAGTAGCTGGGATCCGCACGAAATTCGGGGAGCGTGATCTGGAGTCCCTCCCGAGCCCGGCCGTAAAGTTTAGTCATGTTTGATCGAAGTGGGCGTGACTTGTCCCCAACAAACATATTCTGCCTTTGACACTTGCAATGCTCTTCCCATTACAGTAAGAGGAAGGGAGAGACAGGGCAGCCTTGTTTGACCTCACATTTAACGGCAAACCTCAGCGACGTGCCTTCCGGTGACGAAACAGAGCCGTTTGCGTTGCGTGTGCTCCGCGACGCCCGGGGGCCGAGTCGCGCGGGAGGCTTGGCCCCCTTTCATAACTGCTTGCAGTTCTAGTTAGGGGGCCAAGCCCGCGGGGGCTGGGGAACGCGTATGCAAGGCATACGCGTTTCCCAGCACCAGCGGTGCTGGGAACTCTATTGTAATTGTTCAGATTTTTATTTTTTTTTTTTTTTTCCTTATTTTTATTTTTCCGTAGATAAAAGTGGTGCTGCAGGCTAAACCGTGCAAGGGAGGGTGGTGTGCAATTTAGAGGGTTGGTCCAGACCCCTGCAGGGACCTCAGGCGCAAAAATTGACATATGTCTGCCACCAGGTGGCGCTATAACCAAGGGCAACGCCTTTTGGCCAATAACTCCCAAACTGTTAGTCGCACATTCAAAAGCCTCATATCCACCGATTCCCTGAATTGCCCTGAAACACCTGGGCTAGGCCACGCCCATTTCCGCCTATAATTTTTTTTTGCTAGATCGCGAAAACTGGAAAACCTACTTTTTTCGAACTCCTCCTTGGGGTTTTGTCCGATCAGTGTGAAATTTGGCATGTACGTTCAGCAGCTGGACCCGATCTAAAGTTATCAAAAGAATTTTGTTCCGTCAAAATATGCGGAAATTATTAACGAATAAAATTTTCTAGCTACCTATAAAAACGCGAACAATTGCATAACTCGGTCAAAGCACATGCTAATGACACCAAATCTGAGATATTTGGTTGGCATGTGACTGTGGGGGTATGAGCCAAATTTGGCTAATGTTGGCCACTAGGGGGCGCTGCAAATATGGGAACGTTATATCTCTTAAACGCAAACACCGATTTTACCAAATTTGGTGGGCATGATGCTGGGTCACTCCTGAGGCCATATCTTGAAGGTCATCACGAATGGTCAAAGTGGGCGTGGCTTATTACGAGATAAACAACAAACTTTTATTTCAGCTCAAGTATTAAGCTGAGGGCTGCGAAATTTACAGGGTATATATAGAATAGCACCCAGACCGCCCATACCAAAAAATGTGCATCTACTCCACTAGGTGGCGCTGTAACTGATGCAAACGCGTTTTGCCCTGTAACTTCCACATTTTAAATCACATCTTCATAAACTTCATATCCACGTGTTCCCTACACAGATCCGCATCTTTTGACATAGGCCACGCTCACTCCCACAGCATATTTCTCTTTGTAAGACGCTACACGTCAAAAACCTACTTTTTCGAACTCCTCCTAGGGTTTACGCTCCACCTGCACGAAACTTTGCACATACAATCTCCAGATGGGCCTGATCAAAAGTTATCAAAAGAATTTTGCTACTCCAAAAAATGCAGTACTTATAAATAAACAAATTTTTCTGCTAGCTAAAAAACACATACTGTTGCATATTTTTGTCAAAGTAAAAGCTATCGACATGAAACTCTAATCACTTGTTTCAGAGGTCAACCAGAGGCTCAGTGCCAAATTTGGCGATAATTGGCCATTAGGGGGCGCTATAAACACAGAAACATTAAGTGACAAGAAAGTTGCTCGGATTTACACGAAATTTGGTCAGCACGATGTGGAGTAAGTCCGGAGGCCAGCTGCAAAGTTTTGTAATGTTTGGTCAAAGTGGGCGTGACTTATTACAACAAACATATTCAGCAATAATACAGGGATTCCAGTGCTCTTCCCATTACAATAAGAGGAATGGAAAGAGAGGGCAGCCTCATTTGACCCAAAGTTTGCTAGCAAATCTTGCCGACGTGCCACCCGGTAACAAAAGAGAGCCGTTTGCGTTGCGTGGGCTCTGCTATGCCCGGGGCCGAGTCGCACGGAGGCTTGGCCCCCGTTGATAACTGCTTGCAGTTCTAGTTCTTTTTTTTTTTTTTCTTTTTTTTATTCTTCCCCCGGTAAAAGTCTTCCTGCAGAATAAACCGTGCAAGGGAGGGTGGTGCAATTCGGAGGGTTAGTCCAGACCCCTGCACGTACCTCAGGCGCAAAAATTGACATATGTCTGCCAGCAGGTGGCGCTACAACCAAGGGAAACACGTTTCGGCCTATAAACTCCCAAACCCTTTGTCGCACATTCAAAAGCCTCATATCCACAGATTCCCTGAATTGCCCTGAATCACCTGGGCTAGGCCACGCCCATTTCCGCATATCATTTTTTTTCAGGAAATTGCTAAAACTCGAAAACCTACTTCTTTGAACTCCTCCTTGGGGTTTCGTCCGATCAGTGTGAAATTTGGCATGTCCATTCGTCACCTGGACCTGATCTAAAGTTATCAAAAGAATTTTGTTTGGTCAAAATATACGCAAATTATTAACACATAAAATTTTCTAGCTAGCTATAAAAAAGTGAACAGTTGCATATCTCGGTCAAAATAAATCTTAACGACACCAAATCCGAGATCCTCTGTTGACATGTGACTGTGGGGGCGTGAGCCAAATTTGGTTAACTTTGGCCACTAGGGGGCGCTGCAAATATGCCAAAGTTATATCTCTTAAACGGCAACACCGATTTTTACCAAATTTGGTGGGCATGATGCTGGGTCACTCCTGAGGCCATATCTTGAAGGTCATCCCGACTGGTCAAAGTGGGCGTGGCTTATTACGAGATACACAACAAACATTTATTTCAGCTCAAGTATTACGCTGAAGGCTGTGAAATTTATAGGATATATATAGAATAGGACACAGACCACCCACACCAAAAATTGTGCGTCTACTCCACTAGGTGGCGCTGTAACAGACGCAAACGAATTTTGGCCTGTAACTTCCACATTTTTAATCACATCTTCATAAACTTTATATCCACGTATTCCCTGAATAGATCCGCATTTTTTGACATAGGCCACGCCCACTCCCACAGCATAGTTCTCTTTGTAAGTCGCTACACTTTAAAAACCTACTTTTTCGAACTCCTCCGAGGGTTTATGCTCCATCTGCACGAAACTTTGCACACACAATCTCCAGACTTGCCTGATCAAAAGTTATCAAAAGAATTTTGCTACTCGAAAAAAACGCGATACTTATAAATAAGAATTTTTTTCCGCTAGCTAAAAAACGCATACCATTGCATATTTTTGTCAAAACAGAAGCTATCGACATGACACTCAAGCCACTTGTTTCCGAGGTCAACCACAGTCTCAGTGCAAAATTTGGTGCAAATTGGCCAACAGGGGGCGCTATAAACACGGTAATATCAAGCAACACAACAGTTGCTCCGATCCGCACAAAATTCGGGGAGCGTGATCTGGAGTCCCTCCCGAGCACGGCCGTAAAGTTTAGTCATGTTTGATCAAAGTGGGTGTGACTTGTCACAACAAACATATTCTGCCTTTGACACTTGCAGTGCTCTTCCCATTACAGTAAGAGGAAGGGAGAGACAGGGCAGCCTCGTTTGACTCCACATTTAACGGCAGACCTCGGCGACGTGTCTCCCGGTTACGAAACAGAGCCTTTGCGTTGCATGGGCTCCGCGACACCCGGGGGCCGAGTCGCGCGGGAGGCTTGGCCCCCGTTCATAACTGCTTGCAGTTCTAGTTAGGGGGCCAAGCCCGCGGGGCCTGGGGACCGCGTATGCACAAGCATACGCGTTTCCCAGGACCAGCGGTGCTGGGAACCCTATTGTTTTTGTTCTGATTTTTATTATTATTCTTCACTATTATTATTTTTATTCTTCCACGGGTAAAAGTGGTGCTGCAGGCTAAACCGTGCAAGGGAGGGCGGTGCAATTTGGAGGGTTGGTCCAGACCCCTGCACGTACCTCAGGCGCAACAATTGACATATGTCCGCCAGCAGGTGGCGCTATGACCAAGGGAAACACGTTTTCGCCTATAACTCCCAAACCATTTGGCGCACATTCAAAAGCCTCATATCCACAGATTCCCTGAATCGCCCTGAATCACGTGGGCTAGGCCACGCCCATTTCCGCCTATAATTTTTTTTTCAGGAAATTGCGAAAACTCGAAAAACTACTTTTTCGAACTCCTCCCTGGGGTTTGGTCCGATCACTGTGAAATTTGGCACATATGTTCGTCAGCTGGACCTGATCTCAAGTTATCAAAAGAATTTTGTTCGTTCAAAATATGCGCAAATTCTTAAAGAAAACAAATTTCTAGCTAGCTATAAAAACACGAACAGTTGCATAACTCGCTTAAACTAAATGCTAACGACACCAATTTTGAGACCCTTGGTTGGCCTGTGACTGTGGGGGTATGAGCCAAATTTGGCTAATGTTGACCACTAGGGGGCGCTGCAAATATGGGAATGGTATATCTCTTAAACGGCAACACCGATTTTTTACCAAATTTGGTGGGTATCATGCTGGATCACTCCTGAGGCCTTATCTTCAAGGTCATTACGATTGGCCAAAGTGGGCGTGGCTTATTACAAGATAAACAACAAACATTTATTTCAGCTCAAGTATTAAGCTGAGGGCTGTGAAATTTACAGGGTATATATAGAATAGGACACAGACCACCCATACCAAAAATTGTGCATCTACTCCACTAGGTGGCGCAGTAACGGATGCAAACGCATTTTGGCCTGTAACTTCCACAATTTAAATCACATATTCATAAGCTTTATATCCACGTGTTCCCTAAATAGATCCGCATCTTTTGACATAGGCCACGCCCACTCCCACAGCACATTTCTCTTTGTAAGTCGCTACACGTCAAAAACCTACTTTTTCAAACTCGTCCTAGGGTTTACGCTCCAGCTGCACGAAACTTTGCAAATAAAATCTCCAGATGGGCCTGATCAAAAGTTATCAAAAGAATTTTGCCACTCCAAAACATGCGCTACTTATAAATACGCAATTTTTTCTGCTAGCTAAAAAACACATACTATTGCATATTTTTGTCAAAGTAAAAGCTATCGACGTGAAACTCAAATCACTTGTTTCAGAGGTCAACCAGAGGATCTGTGCCAAATTTGGCGCAAATTTGCCAACAGGGGGCGCTATAAACAGAGAACAATCAAGCGACACGAAAGTTGCTCAGATTCGCACGAAATTTGGCGAGCGCAATGTGGAGTCTCTCCCGAGGCCGGATGTAAAGTTTAGTGATGTTTGGTCAAAGTGGGCGTGACTTATTACAACAAACATATTCAGCCTCTCATACTACTCTTCCCATTACAATAAGAGGAATGGAAAGAGAGGGCAGCCTTGTGCGACCCCACGTTCGATAGCAGATCTCGACGGTGTGCCTCCTGGTAACGAAATAGAGCCATTTGCGTTGCGTGGGCTCCGCGATGCCCGGGGGCCGAGTCGCGCGGGAGGCTTGGCCCCCGTTCATAACTGCTTGCAGTTCTAGTTAGGGGGCCAAGCCCGCGGGGGCTGGGGAACGCGACTGCAAAGCATACGCGTTTCCCAGGACCAGCGGTGCTGGGAACCCTATTGTTTTTGTTCAGATTTTTATTTTTCTTCCTTATTTTTATTTTTCCGTTGGTAAAAGTGGTGCTGCAGGCTAAACCGTGCAAGGGAGGGCGGTGCAATTTGGAGGGTTGGTCCAGACCCCTGCACGTACCTCAGGCGCAAAAATTGACATATGTCTGCCAGCAGGTGGCGCTATAACCAAAGAAAACACCTTTTGGCCTATCATTTCCATACCGTATGTCACACATGCAAAAACCTCATATCCTCAGATTCCCTGAATAGGGATGCATCACGAGGACCAGGCCACGCCCATTTCCGCCTATAATTTTTTTTCGCTACATCGCGAAAACTGGAAAACCTACTTTTTCGAACTCCTCCTTGGGGTTTCGTCCGATCAGCGTCAAACTTGGCGTGTAGAGTCTACAGTTGTAAGTGATCTAAAGTTATCAAAAGAATTTTGCTCGGTAAAAACATGCACAAATTATTAACGAATGAATTTTTCAAGCTAGCTATAAAAACGCGAACTGTTGCATATCTCGGTCAAAATAAATGCTAACGACACCAAACCTCAGATCCTTGGTTGGCATGCCACTGTGAGGCTAAGACCCAAATTTGGCTGATGTTAGCCACTAGGGGGCGCTGCAGATACGGTACATTTATATCTCTTAAACGACAACACCGATTTTAACGAAATTGGCTGGCTACCATGCTGGATGACTCCTGAGGCCACATCTTGAAGTTAATCGCGAATGGTCAAAGTGGGCGTGGCTTATGATGCCATAAACAACAAACGTTTATTTCAGCACAAGTATTATGCTGAGAGGTCTGAAATTGACATGGTATATGTAGAATAGGACACAGACCGCTCATACCGAAAATTGTGCATCTACTCCACTAGGTGGCGCTACAACAGACGCAAACGCGTTTTGGCATGTAACTTCCACATTTTAAGTCACATCTTCATAAACTTTATATCCACGTTGTTCCCTGCATAGACCCGCATCTTATGACATAGGCCACGCCCACTTCCACAACATATTTCTCTTTCTAATTCGCTACACGTCAAAAACCTACTTTTTCGAACTCCTCCTATGGTTTACGCTCCAGCTGCACGAAACTTTGCACATACAATCTCCAGATGGCCCTGATCAAAAGTTATCAAAAGAATTTTGCTACTCCAAAAAATGCGGTACTTATAAATAAACAATTTCTTCTGCTAGCTAAAAAACACATATTGTTGCATATTTTTGTCAAAGTAAAAGGTATCAACATGAAACTTGAGTCACTTCTTTCAGTGGTCACCCAGAGGTTCTGTACCAAATTTGGTGCAAATTGGGCAACAGGGGGCGCTATAAACACGGTAATATCAAGCGACACAAAAGTAGCTCGGATCCGCACGAAATTCGGGGAGCGTGATCTGGAGTTGCTCCCGAGCCTGGCCGTAAAGTTTAGTCATGTTTGATCAAAGTGGGCGTGACTTGTCACAACAAACATATTCTGCCTTTGACACTTGCAGTGCTCTTCCCATCACAGTAAGAGGAAGGGAGAGACAGGGCAGCCTTGTTTGACCTCACATTTAACGGCAAACCTCGGCGACGTGCCTTCCGGTGACGAAACAGAGCCGTTTGCATTGCGTGGGCTCCGCGACGCCCGGGGCCGAGTCGCGCGGGAGGCTTGGCCCCCTTTCATAACTGCTTGCAGTTCTAGTTAGGGGGCCAAGCCCGCGGGGCCTGGGGGACGCGTATGCACAAGCATACGCGTTTCCCAGGACCAGCGGTGCTGGGAACCCTATTGTTTTTGTTCGGATTTTTATTCTTATTATTAGGGCCCGAGCACCGTCCGGTGCGAGGACCCTATTGAAACTGAAGGAATTATTATTAGGGCCCGAGCACCGTCCGGTGCGAGGACCCTATTGAAACTGAAGGAATTATTCTTATTCTTATTTTTTTCTTTTTCTAAATGAATTGCATTTTTGAGGGCCTGAACGTGCTCAAAAAGTCAGGAAATTTTGCACACTCGTCACGTCTGGTGAAAATTTTGATATTTTATGATCGTTACAAAGGGGCGTGGCAAAATGGCTCAACGGCGCCCCCTAACAGTTTTCAAAATCAAAGCCCCCTGCTTTAACTTTGCCCTAGGCGTACGTAATTTGGTACGCATATGTATAATGCCCAGACAGACAAAAAAGCCTCTTGGAGCGACACCCTAAACCCAACAGGAAGTCGGCCATTTTGAATTGTTTTTTCAAATTATGGTCATTTTTGGCCATTTTCACACTTCGTACTTGAACGAACTCCGGCTACAGATTTTATCAGATTGACTTCAAATTTGGTTTGTACGAGCTTGACTACGTTGTGATCAAAAGTTCTTAAAAGATCTTCATCATGTTGAAGGGCACGCCCGCTGCGGAAGGTCGAACTTTGATGTCTCGCCATAAAAAACGAAATTGCTATAACTTTGGGGTAAATGGTTCGATCTGCACCAAACTTCACATGATGGATAATAGTCCCGCCCTGAACACGTCTATATTCAGAAATTTTGTAATTGTCATAGCGCCCCCTGCTGACGACAGGAAATACCATGTTTTAGATTTTAAGCTGCTGCTCTTAGCACGTTGACCATATCCAACTCAAATTTGGTCAAAAAGGCCTTAACATGTTGTTAATGCTATATTGTGAAGAGCATGATGTCTCGTCAAACGGCGTCGCCGTGACGGAGCGGCGAAGGTCCACGTTTCGCCAAAACCCAGAAAGTGGCTCTAACTTCAGTGTACTTGGTCATATCTGCCTGAAACTTCACATGTGTGTTAATAGTCCAGGCCTGAACATGTGATATGAGTTTCAATGATGGGTGTGGCCAAATGGCTTGGCCACGCCCTTTAAACATCAGCCCCAGCGCCACGTTTCACCCACATGCACGAAAATTGGTACACATATGTATGACACCCAGACGCACAAAAAAGCCTCTTGGACCCATCCGCCAAACCCAACGGGAAGTCGGCCATTTTGCATTTGGCGGCCATTTTTGACGTTTTGCACGTGTTGTATTTTAACGAACTCCTCCTACAGGATTAATCTAAACGGCTTCAAAATCACTATGTGCCATCTAGACAACGTTGTTATCAAAAGTTCTTAAAAGATTACGCTCTTGTTGAAGGGCATGGCCGTGACGTGGCGGCGAAGTTTGATGTCTTGCCATGAAACACGAAATTGCTATACCATGAGATTAAATGCTCAAATCTGCTTCAAACTTCACATGTATGATAATAATCCCACCCTGAACACATCTGCACGATGCTCACGAGTCATAGTCATAGAGCCACCTAGTGGAGACAGAAAGTAACACCGCATTTCTTCCTACAGCGTCCAAAGGGGGTGAAAATTCAGCACCTCGTCTGCCAGTCAGCCTCTGGCCACAAGGTCACATCGGCAGCAGGCCCCAAGTGTCGTGGGGGCTGTGGTCGTCAGCACCCCGAGTTGCTGGCACCTCAAGTTGCGTGGGGGTGCGAGGGCCCGTTCAACGCTGCTTGCAGCTTTAATTCTTCTTCTTATTATTTTTCTTTTTCCGAATGAATTGCATTTTTGAGGGCCTAAAGGTGCTCAAAAAGTCCCAAAATTTTGCACACTCGTCATGTCTGGTGAAAAATTTGATATTTTATGGTCGTTACAAAGGGGCGTGGCAAAATGCCTCAACGGCGCCCCCTAACAGTTTTCAAAATTCAAGCCCCCTGCTTTAACTTTGCCCTAGGCATACGAAATTTGGTACACATATGTATCATGCCGGGACACACAAAAAAGCCTCTTGGAGCGACACCCTAAACCCAACAGGAAGTCGGCCATTTTGATTTGTTTTTTCAAATTAAGGTCATTTTTGGCCATTTTCACACGTCCTACTTGAACGAACTCCTCCTACAGGCTTCATCGGATTGACTTCAAATTCGGTTTGTGCGAGCTCGACTACCTTATGATCAAAAGTTATCAAAAGATCTTCATCACGTTGAAGGGCACGCCCGCTGCGGAAGGTCGAATTTGGATATCTCGCCATAAAAAACGAAATTGCTATAACTTTGGGGTAAATGGTCCGATCTGCACCAAACTTCACATGATTGATAATAGTCCCGCCCTGAACACGTCTATATGCAGAAATTTGGTAATTGTCATAGCGCCCCCTGCTGGTGACAGGAAATGCCATGTTTTACACTTTGATGTGCTGCTCTGAGTACGTTGACAACATCAAACTCAAATTTGGTCAGAAAGACCTTAAGAAGTTGGTAATGCTATATTATAAAGACCATGATGACTCATCAAACGGTATCGCCGTGACGGCGTGGCGAATATCGACATTTCGCCAAAACACAGTAAGTGCCCCTAACTTCAGTGTACTTGGTCGAATCTTCCTGAAACTTCACATGGTTGTAACTGGCCCTGCCCTGAACATATGATATGAATTTCATAAGGGGCCGTGGCTAAATGACTTGGCCACGCCCTTTAAACAGTAGCCCCCGCAGCTCGTTTCACCGACATGCATGAAAATCGGAAACACACATGTATCACACCCAGACACACAAAAAAGTCTCTTGGACCCATAGACTAAACCCGACAGGAAGTCCGCCATTTTGAATTTCGTGGTCATTTTTAGCATTTTCCACACGTCGCATTGCAACAAACTCCTCCTACAGAAATAGTCCGATTTACTTCAAAATTGGTGTGTATCATCTAGACTACGTTATGATTAAACGATCTTAAAAGAAGTGCTCAGAGTTAAATGGTGTGGCCGTGGCGTGGCGTCGGGTTTAATGTCTCGCCATGAGAAACGATATTGCTATAACATGGGATTTAATGGGCAAATCTCTTTCAAACTTCACAAGTATGACAAAGGTCCTGGCCTGAAGAAACCTGCATGAAACTCACGAGTCATTGTCGTGGCGCCACCTAGTGGGGACAGGAAGTGACACAGCAGTGCTTCCTACACTGTCCAAAGGGGGTGAAAATTCAACAACTTGTCTAACGGTCACCCTCTGGCGATATGGTCGCGGCCGCAGCAGGCCCCGAGTGGCGCGGGGGTGCGAGGGCCCGTTCAACGCTGCTTGCAGCTTTAATTATTATTATAGTTTTTTTTATTTTTCCGTTGGTAAAAGTGGTGCTGCAGGCTAAACCGTACATGGGAGGGCGGTGCAATTTGGAGGGTTGCTCCAGACCCCTGCACGTACCTCAGGCGCAAAAATTGACATATGTCCGCCCGCAGGTGGCGCTATAACCAAGGGAAACACCTTTTGGCCTATAACTCCCACACCGTTTGTCGCACATTCAAAAGCCTCATATCCACAGATTCTCTGACTAGCCCTGAATCACCTGGGATAGGCCACGCCCATTTCCGCCTATAATTTTTTTTCAGGAAATCGCAAAAGCTCAAAAACCTACTTTTCCTAACTCCTCCTTGGGGTTTTGTCCAAACTGTGTGAAATTTCGCACGTACGGTCCTCAGAGGGATCTGATTTAAAGATATCAAAAAAATTTCGTTATGTCAAAATATGCCCAAATTATTAACGAATAAATTTTTCTAGCTAGCTATAAAAACGCGAACAGTTGCATATCTCGGTCAAAATAAATGCTAACGACAACAACTCCGAGATCCTTGGTTGGCATGTGACTGTGGGGCTATGACCCCAATTTGGCTGATTTTGGCCACTAGGGGGCGCTGCAAATATGGCAAGGTTATATCTCTTAAACGCCAACACCGATTTTTCCCAAATTTGGTGGGCATGATGTTGGGTGACTCCCGAGGCCATATCTTGAAGGTTATCCTGACTGCTCAAAGTGGGCGTGGCTTATTACGAGATAAACAACAAACATTTATTTTAGCTCAAGTATTACGCTGAGGACTGTGAAACTTACAGGGTATATATAGAATAGGACACAGGCCACCCATACCAAAAATTGTGCGTCTAATCCACTAGGTGGCGCTGTAATGGACGCAAACACATTTTGGCCTGTAACTTCCACATTTTAAATCACATCTTGCTAAACTTTATATCCACGTCTTCCCTGAATAGAGCCGCATCTTCTGACATAGGCCACGCCCACTCCCACAGCACATTTCTCTTTGTAAGTCGCTAAACGTCAAAAACCTACTTTTTCCAACTCCTCCTAGGCTTTACGTTCCATCTGCACGAAACTTTGCACACACAATCTCCAGACGTGCCTGATCAAAACTTTTCAACAGAATTTTGCTACTCCAAAAAATGCGGTACTTATAAATAAAACATTTTTTATGCTAGCTAAAAAACACAAACCGTTGCATATTTTGGTGAAAATAATAGCTATCAACATGAAACTCAAGACACTTGTTTCAGAGGTCCACCACAGGCTCTGTGCCAAATTTGGTGCAAATTGGCCCTTAGGGGGCGCTATAAACACAGAAACATTAAGCGACAAAAAAGTTGCTCGGATTCGCACGAAATTAGGTGAGCGCGATCCGGTTTCCCTCCCGAGCCTGGCCGTAAAGTTTAGTCATGTTTGGTCAAAGTGAGCATGACTTCTTACAAAAAACATATTCTGCCTTTGACACTTGCACTGCTCTTCCCATTGCAATAAGAGGAACGGAGAGAGAGAGAAAGGGCAGCCGTGTTTGACCCGACGTTCGATAGCAGATCTTGGCGATGTGCCTCCTGGTAACAAAATAGAGCCATTCGCGTTACGTCAGCTCCGCGATGCCCGGGGGCCGAGTCGCGCGGGAGGCTTGGCCCCCGTTCATAACTGCTTGCAGTTCTAGTTATTAGGGGGCCAAGCCCGCGGGGCCTGGGGGACGCGTATGCACAAGCATACGCGTTTCCCAGGACCAGCGGTGCTGGGAACCCTATTGTTTTTGTTCGGATTTTTATTCTTATTATTATTATTATAGTTTTTTTAATTTTTCCGTTGGTAAAAGTGGTGCTGCAGGCTAAACCGTACATGGGAGGGCGGTGCAATTTGGAGGGTTGCTCCAGACCCCTGCACGTACCTCAGGCGCAAAAATTGACATATGTCCGCCCGCAGGTGGCGCTATAACCAAGGGAAACACCTTTTGGCCTATAACTCCCACACCGTTTGTCGCACATTCAAAAGCCTCACATCCACAGATTCTCTGAATAGCCCTGAATCACCTGGGATAGGCCACGCCCATTTCCGCCTATAATTTTTTTTCAGGAAATCGCAAAAGCTCGAAAACCTACTTTTCCTAACTCCTCCTTGGGGTTTTGTCCAAACAGTGTGAAATTTGGCACGTACGGTCCTCAGAGGGATCTGATTTAAAGATATCAAAAAAATTTCGTTATGTCAAAATATGCCCAAATTATTAACGAATAAATTTTACTAGCTAGCTATAAAAACGCGAACAGTTGCATATCTCGGTCAAAATAAATGCTAACGACAACAACTCCGAGATCCTTGGTTGGCATGTGACTGTGGGGCTGTGACCCCAATTTGGCTGATTTTGGCCACTAGGGGGCGCTGCAAATATGGCAAGGTTATATCTCTTAAACGCCAACACCGATTTTTACCAAATTTGGTGGGCATGATGTTGGGTGACTCCCGAGGCCATATCTTGAAGGTTATCCTGACTGCTCAAAGTGGGCGTGGCTTATTACGAGATAAACAACAAACATTTATTTTAGCTCAAGTATTACGCTGAGGACTGTGAAACTTACAGGGTATATATAGAATAGGACACAGACCACCCATACCAAAAATTGTGCGTCTAATCCACTAGGTGGCGCTGTAATGGACGCAAACACATTTTGGCCTGTAACTTCCACATTTTAAATCACATCTTGATAAACTTTATATCCACGTCTTCCCTGAATAGAGCCGCATCTTCTGACATAGGCCACGCCTGCTCCCACAGCACATTTCTCTTTGTAAGTCCCTAAACGTCAAAAACCTACTTTTTCCAACTCCTCCTAGGCTTTACGTTCCATCTGCACAAAACTTTGCACACACAATCTCCAGACGTGCCTGATCAAAACTTTTCAACAGAATTTTGCTACTCCAAAAAATGCGGTACTTATAAATAAAACATTTTTTATGCTAGCTAAAAAACACAAACCGTTGCATATTTTGGTGAAAATAATAGCTATCAACATGAAACTCAAGACACTTGTTTCAGAGGTCCACCACAGGCTCTGTGCCAAATTTGGTGCAAATTGGCCCTTAGGGGGCGCTATAAACACAGAAACATTAAGCGACAAAAAAGTTGCTCGGATTCGCACGAAATTAGGTGAGCGCGATCCGGTTTCCCTCCCGAGCCTGGCCGTAAAGTTTAGTCATGTTTGGTCAAAGTGAGCATGACTTCTTACAAAAAACATATTCTGCCTTTGACACTTGCACTGCTCTTCCCATTGCAATAAGAGGAACGGAGAGAGAGAGAAAGGGCAGCCGTGTTTGACCCGACGTTCGATAGCAGATCTTGGCGATGTGCCTCCTAGTAACAAAATAGAGCCATTCGCGTTACGTCAGCTCCGCGATGCCCGGGGCCGAGTCGCGCGGGAGGCTTGGCCCCCGTTCATAACTGCTTGCAGTTCTAGTTATTAGGGGGCCAAGCCCGCGGGGCCTGGGGGACGCGTATGCACAAGCATACGCGTTTCCCAGGACCAGCGGTGCTGGGAACCCTATTGTTTTTGTTCGGATTTTTAGGGGGCCAAGCCCGCGGGGGCTGGGGAACGCGACTGCAAAGCAGACGCGTTTCCCAGGACCAGCGGTGCTGGGAACCCTATTGTAATTGTTCAGATTTTTATTATAGTTCTTCCTTATTTTTATTTTTCCACCGCTAAAAGTGTTGCTGCAGGCTAAACCGTGCAAGGGAGGGCGGTGCAATTTGGAGGGTTGGTCCAGACCCCTGCACGTACCTCAGGCGCAAAAAATCACATATGTCCGCCAGCAGGGGGCGCTATAACAAGAGAAACGTGTTTTGGGCTATAACTCCCACACCGTATGTCGCACATTCAAAAGCCTCATATCCACTGATTCCCTCAATAGTACTGAGTCACCTGGGCTAGGCCACGCCCATTTCCGCCTAGAATTTTTTTCCCGCAAAATCGCGAAAACTCGAAAACCTACTTTTTCGAACTCCTCCTTGGGGTTTTGTCCGATCACTGTGAAATTTGGCATGTACAGTCTTCCGATGGTCCTGATCTAAAGTTATCAAAAGAATTTTGTTCGGCCAAAATATCCGCAAATTATTATCGAATAAATTTTTATAGCTAGCTATAAAAACGCGAACAGTTGGATATCTCGGTCAAAATAAATCCTAACGACACAAGTCTGAGATCCTAGGTTGCCATGTGGCTGTGGGTGTGTGAGCCAACTTTGGCTAATGTTGGCCACTAGGGGGCGCTGCAAATATGGGACATTCATATCTTGTAAACGCCAACACCGATTTTTACGAAATTTGGTGGGTATGACGCTGTCTCACTCCTGAGGCCATATCTCGAAGGTAATCACGACTGGTCAAAGTGGGCGTGGCTTATTACGAGATAAACAACAAACATTTATTTCAGCTCAAGTGTTACGCTGAGGGCTGTGAAATTTACAGGGTATATATAGAATAGCACACAGACCACCCATACCAAAAATTGTGCATCTACTCCACTAGGTGGCGCTGTAACGGACGCAAACGCATTTTGGCCTGTAACTTCCACAATTTTAATCACATCTTCATAAACTTTATATCCACGTGTTCCCTAAATAGATCCGCATCTTTTGACATAGGCCACGCCCACTCCCACAGCATATTTCTCTTTGTAAGTCGCTACATGTCAAAAACCTACTTTTTCGAACTCCTCCTAGGGTTTACGCTCCATCTGCACGAAAATTTGCAGACACAATCTCCAGACGTGCCTGATCAAAAGTTATCAAAAGAATTTTGCTACGCAAAAAAAATGTTCTACTTATAAATAAACATTTTTTTCTGCTAGCTAAAAAACACATACTGTTGCATATTTTTGTCAAAGTAAAAGCTATTTGACATCAAACTAAATCACTTGTTTCAGAGGTCAACCAGAGGCTCTGTGCCAAATTTGCCACAAATTGGCCAATAGGGGGCGCTATAAACAGAGAAAAATCAAGCGACACGAAAGTTTCTCATATTCGCACGAAATTTGGCGAGCGTCATGTGGAGTCGCTCCCGAGGCCGGCTATAAAGTTTAGTGATGTTTGGTCAAAGTGGGCGTGACTTCTTACAGCAAACATATTCAGCCTTTCACACTGCTCTTCCCATTACAATAAGAGCAACGGACAGAGAGGGCAGCCTTGCTCAACCCAGTGTTCGACATCAGATCTTGGCGGTGTGCCTCCCGGTGACGAAACGGAGCCGTTTGCGTTGCATGGGCTCCGCGACGCGCAGGGGCCGAGTCGCGCGGGAGGCTTGGCCCCCGTTCATAACTGCTTGCAGTTCTAGTTATTCTTATTATTATTAGGGGCCAAGCCCGCGGGGGCTGGGGGACGCGTATGCAAGCATACGCGTTTCCCAGGACCAGCGGTGCTGGGAACCCTATTGTAATTGTTCAGATTTTTATTTTTTTTTTTTTTCTATTATTTTTATTTTTCCCCCGGTAAAAGTGGTACTGCAGCCTATACCGTGCATGGGAGGGCGGTGCGATTTGGAAGGTTGGTCCAGACCCCTGCAGGGACCTCAGACGCAAAAATTGACATATGTCCACCAGCAGGTGGCGCTATAACCAAGGAAAACACCTTTTGGCCTATAACTCCCACACGTATGTCGCACATTCAAAAGCCTCATATACCCAGATTCCCTGAATAGCCCTGAATCACCTGGCCTAGGCCACGCCCATTTCCGCCTATAATTTTTTTTCAGGAAATCCCAAAAACTCGAAAACCTACTTTTTCGAACTCCTCCTTGGGGTTTGGTCCGATCAGTGTGAAATTTGGCACGTACAGTCTTCGGCTGGACCTGACCCAAAGTTATCAAAAGAATTTTTTCGGTCAAAAAAATACGCAAATTATTAACGAATACAATTTTATAGCTAGCTATAAAAATGCGAACAGTTGCATATCTCGGTCAAAATAAATGCTAACGAAACCAAATCTAAGAATCTTGGTTGGCATGTCACTGTGGGGGTATGCGCCAAATTTGGTTGACGTTGGCCACTAGGGGGCGCTGCAAATATGCCAACGTTATATCTCTTAAACGGAAACACCGATTATTACGAAATTCGGTGGGTATGACGCTGGGACACTCCTGAGGCCATATCTTGAAGGTAATCCCGACTGGTCAAAGTGGCGTGGCTTATTACGAGATAAACAACAAACATTTATTTCAGCTCAAGTATTATGCTGAGGACTGTGAAATTTACATGGTATATATAGAATAGGACACAGACCACCCACACCAAAAATTGTGCGTCTACTCCACTAGGTGGCGCCGTAACAGACGCAAACGCATATTGGCCTGTAACTTCCACATTTTTTAATCACATCTTCATAAACTTTATATCCACGTCTTCCCTGCATAGATCCGCATCTTCTGACATAGGCCACGCCCACTCCCACAGCACATTTCTCTTTGTAAGTTGTTACACATCAAAAACCTACTTTTTCGAACTCCTCCTAGGATTTACGCTCCATCTGCACGACACTTTGCACACACAATCTCCAGACTTGCCCGATCAAAAGTTATCAAAAGAATTTTGCTACTCCAAAAAATGCGGTCCTTATAAATAAACAATTTTTTGTGCTAGCTAAAAAACACATATTGTTACCTATTTTTGTCAAAGTAAAAGCTATCGACATGAAACTCAATCCACACGTTTCAGAGGTCGACCAGAGGCTATGTACCAAATTTGGTGCAAATTGGGCAACAGGGGGCGCTATAAACAGAGAAAAATCAAGCGACACAAAAGTTGCTCATATTCACACGAAATTCGGCGAGTGCCATGTGGAGTTGCTCCCGAGGCTGTCTGTAAAGTTTAGTGATGTTTGGTCAAAGTGGGCGTGACTTCTTACAACAAACATATTGACCCTTTCACACTGCTCTTCCCATTGCAATAAGAGCAATGGAGAGAGAGCAGCCTTGTTCGAACCAGCGTTTGATAGCAGATCTTGATGGTGTGCCTCCCGGTCACGAAACGGAGCCGTTTGCGTTGCATGGGCTCCACGATGCCCGGGGCCGAGTCGCGCGGGAGGCTTGGCCCCCGTTGATAACTGCTTGCAGTTCTAGTTAGGGGGCCAAGCCCGCGGGGCCTGGGGGACGCGTATGCAAGCATACGCGTTTCCCAGTACCAGCGGTGCTGGGAACCCTATTGTTTTTGTTCAGATTTTTATTTTTTTTTTCCTTATTTTTATTTTTCCGTTGATAAAAGTCCGGCTGCAGCCTAAACCGTGCAAGGGAGGGCGGTGCAATTTGGAGGGATGGTCCAGACCCCTGCACGTACCTCAGACGCAAAAATTCACATATGTCCGCCACTAGGTGGCGCTATATCCAAGGAAAACACCTTTGGCCTATAATTCCCACACCGTATGTCACACATGCAAAAACTTCATATCCTCAGATTCCCTGAATAAGGATGCATCACCTGGGCTAGGCCACGCCCATTTCCGCCTATAATTTTTTTTCGCTACATCGCGAAAAACTGGAAAACCTACTTTTTCGAACTCCTCCTTGGGGTTTTGTCCTATCAGCGTCAAACTTGGGGTGTAGAGTCTACATTTGTGACTGATCTAAAGTTATCAAAAGAATTTTGCTCGGTAAAAAGATGCACAAATTATTAACGAATGAATTTTTCAAGCTAGCTATAAAAAACGCGAACTTTTGCATATCTCGGTCAAAATAAATGCTAACGACACCAAACCTCAGATCCTTGGTTGGCAATGCCACTGTGAGGCTAAGACCCAAATTTGGCTGATGTTAGCCACTAGGGGGCGCTGCAGATACGGTACATTTATATCTCTTAAACGACAACACCGATTTTAACGAAATTGGCTGGCTACCATGCTGGATGACTCCTGAGGCCAAATCTTGAAGTTAATCGCGACTGGTCAAAGTGGGCGTGGCTTATGACGCGATAAAAAACAAACGTTTATTTCAGCACAAGTATTATGCTGAGAGGTCTGACATTGACAGGGTATATGTAGAATAGGACACAGACTGCCCATACCGAAAATTGTGCATCAACTCCACTAGGTGGCGCTATAACAGATGCAAACGCGTTTTGGCCTGTAACTTCCACATTTTAAGTCACATCTTCATAAACTTTATATCCACGTGTTCCCCGCATAGAGCCGCATCTTATGACATAGGCCACGCCCAGTCCCACAACATATTTTCTCTTTCTATTCGCTACACGTCAAAAACCTACTTTTTCGAACTCCTCCTAGGGTTTACCGCTCCAGCTGCACGAAACTTTGCACATACAGTCTCCAGATGGCCCTGATCAAAAGTTATCAAAAGAATTTTTGCTACTCCAAAAAATGCGGTACTTATAAATAAACAATTTTTTCTGCTAGCTAAAAAACACATATTGTTGTATATTTTTGTCAAAGTAAAAGGTATCGACATGAAACTTGAGTCACTCTTTCAGTCGTCACCCAGAGGTTCTGTACCAAATTTGGTGCAAATTGGGCAACAGGGGGCGCTATAAACACGGTAATATCAAGCGACACAAAAGTAGCTTGGATCCGCACGAAATTCGGGGAGCGTGATCTGGAGTCCCTCCCGAGCCCGGCCGTAAAGTTTAGTCATGTTTGATCAAAGTGGGCGTGACTTGTCACAACAAACATATTCTGCCTTTGACACTTGCAGTGCTCTTCCCATTACAGTAAGAGGAAGGGAGAGACAGGGCAGCCTTGTTTGACCTCACATTTAACGGCAAACCTCGGCTACGTGCCTTCCGGTGACGAAACAGAGCCGTTTGCGTTGCGTGGCTCCGCTACACCCAGGGGCCGAGTAGCGCGGGAGGCTTGGCCCCCTTTCATAACTGCTTGCAGTTCTAGTTTTTATTATTATTCTTCCGTTGATAAAAGTCCGGCTGCAGCCTAAACCGTACAAGGGAGGGTGGTGCAATTTGGAGGGATGGTCCAGACCCCTGCACGTACCTCAGACGCAAAAATTCACATATGTCCGCCACTAGGTGGCGCTATAACCAAGGAAAACACCTTTTGGCCTATAATTCCCACACCGTATGTCACACATGCAAACACTTCATATCCTCAGATTCCCTGAATAGGGATGCATCACCTGGGCTAGGCCACGCCCATTTCCGCCTATAATTTTTTTTTGCTATATCGCGAAAACTGGAAAACCTACTTTTTCGAACTCCTCCTTGGGGTTTTGTCCGATCAGCGTCAAACTTGGCATGTACAGTCTACGGTTGTAACTGATCTAAAGTTATCAAAAGAATTTTGCTCGGTAAAAAGATGCACAAATTATTAACGAATGAATTTTTCAAGCTAGCTATAAAAACGCGAACTGTTGCATATCTCGGTCAAAATAAATGCTAACAACACCAAACCTCAGATCCTTGGTAGGCATGCCACTGTGAGGCTAAGACCCAAATTTGGCTGATGTTAGCCACTAGGGGCGCTGCAGATACGGTACATTTATATCTCTTAAACGACAACACCGATTTTAACGAAATTGGCTGGCTACCATGCTGGATGACTCCTGAGGCCACATCTTGAAGTTAATCGCGACTGGTCAAAGTGGGCGTGGCTTATGACGCGATAAACAACAAACGTTTATTCAGCACAAGTATTATGCTGAGAGGTCTGAAATTGACAGGGTATATGTAGAATAGGACACAGACTGCCCATACCGAAAATTGTGCATCTACTCCACTAGGTGGCGCTATAACAGACACAAACGCGTTTTGGCGTGTAACTTCCACATTTTAAGTCACATCTTCATAAACTTTATATCCACGTGTTTTCCCCGCATAGAGCCGCATCTTATGACATAGGCCACGCCCAGTTCCAAAACATATTTCTCTTCTAATTCGCTACATGTCAAAAACCTACTTTTTCGAACTCCTCCTAGGGTTTACGCTCCAGCTGCACGAAACTTTGCACATACAGTCTCCAGAGGGCCCTGATCAAAAGTTATCAAAAGAATTTTGCTACTCCAAAAAATGCGGTACTTATAAATAAACAATTTTTTCTGCTAGCTAAAAAACACATATTGTTGCATATTTTTGTCAAAGTAAAAGGTATCAACATGAAACTTCAGTCACTTCTTTCAGTGGTCACCCAGAGGTTCTGTAACAAATTTGGTGCAAATTGGGCAACAGGGGGCGCTATAAACACGGTAATATCAAGCGACACAAAAGTAGCTTGGATCCGCACGAAATTCGGGGAGCGTGATCTGGAGTCCCTCCCGAGCCCGGCCGTAAAGTTTAGTCATGTCTGATCAAAGTGGGCGTGACTTGTCACAACAAACATATTCTGCCTTTGACACCTGCAGTGCTCTTTCCCATTACAGTAAGAGGAAGGGAGAGACAGGGCAGCCTTGTTTGACCTCACATTTAACGGCAAACCTCGGCGACGTGCATTCCGGTGACGAAACAAAAGCCGTTTGCGTTGCGTGGCCTCCGCGACGCCCGGGGGCCGAGTCGCGCGGGAGGCTTGGCCCCCTTTCATAACTGCTTGCAGTTTCTAGTTAGGGGGCCAAGCCCGCGGGGGCTGGGAACGCGACTGCAAAGCAGACGCGTTTCCCAGGACCAGCGGTGCTGGAACCCTATTGTAATTGTTCAGATTTTTATTTTCTTCTTCCTTATTTTTATTTTTCCACCGCTAAAAGTGTTGCTGCAGGCTAAACCGTGCAAGGGAGGGCGGTGCAATTTGGAGGGTTGGTCCAGACCCCTGCACGTACCTCAGGCGCATAAAATCACATATGTCCGCCAGCAGGGGGCGCTATAACAAGGGAAACGCGTTTTGGGCTATAACTCCCACACACCGTATGTCGCACATTCAAAAGCCTCATATCCTCAGATTCCCTCAATAGTACTGAGTCACCTGGGCTAGGCCACGCCCATTTCCGCCTATAATTTTTTTCCCGCAAAATCGCGAAAACTGGAAACCTACTTTTTCGAACTCCTCCTTGGGGTTTTATCCGTTCAGTGTGAAATTTGGCACGTACAGTCTTCCGATGGTCCTGATCTAAAGTTATCAAAAGAATTTTGTTCCGTCAACATATGCGCTAATTATTAACGAATAAATTTTTATAGCTAGCTATAAAAACGCGAACAGTTGGATATCTCGGTCAAAATAAATCCTAATGACACCAAATCTGAGATCCTAGGTTGGCATGTGGCTGTGGGTATGTGAGCTAAATTTGGCTAATGTTGGCCACTAGGGAGCGCTGAAAAATATGGAACATTTATATCTCTGAAACAGCAACACCAATTATTATGAAATTTGGTGGGTATGACGCTGTGTCACTCCTGAGGCCATATCTCCAAGGTAATCACAACTGGCCAAAGTGGGCGTGGCTTATTACAAGACAAAAAACGAACATTTATTTCAGCTCAAGTATTATGCTGAGGGCTGTGAAATTTACAGGGTATATATAAAAACAGCACACAGAATAGCCACACCAAAAATTGTCCATCTACTCCACTAGGTGGCGCTGTAACGGACCCAAACGAATTTTGGCCTGTAACTTCCAGATTTTAAATCACATCTTCATAAACTTTATATCCACATGTTCCCTGAGTAGACCCGCATCTTCTGACATAGGCCACGCCCACTCCCACAGCATATTTCTCTTTGTAAGTCGCTACACGTTAAAAACCTACTTTTTCGAACTCCTCCCAGGGTGTACGCTCCATCTGCACGAAACTTTGCACACACAATCTCCAGACGTGTCTGATTAAAAGTTATCAAAAGAATTTTGCTACTCCAAAAAACGCGGTACTTATATAAATAAACAATTTTTTCCGCTAGCTAAAAAACACATACTGTTGCATATTTTTGTCAAAGTAAAAGCTATCAACATCAAACTCAGTCCCCACGTTTCAGAGGTCAACCACAGGCTATGTGCCCAAATTTGCGCAAATTGACCGATAGGGGGCGCTATAAACAGAGAAATATCAAGTGACATAAAAGTTCATCGGATTTGCACGAAATTTGGTGAGCTTGATGTGGATTCCCTCCTGAGGCCGGCCGTAAAGTTATGTACTATTTGGTCAAAGTGGGCGTGACTTGTTACAACAAACATGTTCAGGAATAATACAGAGCTTCCAGTGCTCTTCCCATTACAATAAGAGGAATGGAGAGAGAGGGCAGCCTTGTTTGAGCACACGTTCGACTGCAAGTCTCGGGGATGTGCCTGCCGGTCACGAAACAGAGCCGTTTGCGTTGCGTATGCTCCGCGACACCCGGGGGCCGAGTCACGCGGGAGGCTTGGCCCCCGTTCATAACTGCTTGCAGTTCTAGTTATTATAGTTTTTTTTTATTTTTCCGTTGGTAAAAGTGGTGCTGCAGGCTAAACCGTACATGGGAGGGCGGTGCAATTTGGAGGGTTGCTCCAGACCCCTGCACGTACCTCAGGCGCAAAAATTGACATATGTCCGCCCGCAGGTGGCGCTATAACCAAGGGAAACACCTTTTGGCCTATAACTCCCACACCGTTTGTCGCACATTCAAAAGCCTCACATCCACAGATTCTCTGAATAGCCCTGAATCACCTGGGATAGGCCACGCCCATTTCCGCCTATAATTTTTTTTCAGGAAATCGCAAAAGCTCGAAAACCTACTTTTCCTAACTCCTCCTTGGGGTTTTGTCCAAACAGTGTGAAATTTGGCACGTACGGTCCTCAGAGGGATCTGATTTAAAGATATCAAAAAAATTTCGTTATGTCAAAATATGCCCAAATTATTAACGAATAAATTTTACTAGCTAGCTATAAAAACGCGAACAGTTGCATATCTCGGTCAAAATAAATGCTAACGACAACAACTCCGAGATCCTTGGTTGGCATGTGACTGTGGGGCTGTGACCCCAATTTGGCTGATTTTGGCCACTAGGGGGCGCTGCAAATATGGCAAGGTTATATCTCTTAAACGCCAACACCGATTTTTACCAAATTTGGTGGGCATGATGTTGGGTGACTCCCGAGGCCATATCTTGAAGGTTATCCTGACTGCTCAAAGTGGGCGTGGCTTATTACGAGATAAACAACAAACATTTATTTTAGCTCAAGTATTACGCTGAGGACTGTGAAACTTACAGGGTATATATAGAATAGGACACAGACCACCCATACCAAAAATTGTGCGTCTAATCCACTAGGTGGCGCTGTAATGGACGCAAACACATTTTGGCCTGTAACTTCCACATTTTAAATCACATCTTGATAAACTTTATATCCACGTCTTCCCTGAATAGAGCCGCATCTTCTGACATAGGCCACGCCTGCTCCCACAGCACATTTCTCTTTGTAAGTCCCTAAACGTCAAAAACCTACTTTTTCCAACTCCTCCTAGGCTTTACGTTCCATCTGCACAAAACTTTGCACACACAATCTCCAGACGTGCCTGATCAAAACTTTTCAACAGAATTTTGCTACTCCAAAAAATGCGGTACTTATAAATAAAACATTTTTTATGCTAGCTAAAAAACACAAACCGTTGCATATTTTTGTGAAAATAATAGCTATCAACATGAAACTCAAGACACTTGTTTCAGAGGTCCACCACAGGCTCTGTGCCAAATTTGGTGCAAATTGGCCCTTAGGGGGTGCTATAAACACAGAAACATTAAGCGACAAAAAAGTTGCTCGGATTCGCACGAAATTAGGTGAGCGCGATCCGGTTTCCCTCCCGAGCCTGGCCGTAAAGTTTAGTCATGTTTGGTCAAAGTGGGCATGACTTCTTACAAAAAACATATTCTGCCTTTGACACTTGCAGTGCTCTTCCCATTGCAATAAGAGGAACGGAGAGAGAGAGAAAGGGCAGCCGTGTTTGACCCGACGTTCGATAGCAGATCTTGGCGATGTGCCTCCTGGTAACAAAATAGAGCCATTCGCGTTACGTCAGCTCCGCGATGCCCGGGGGCCGAGTCGCGCGGGAGGCTTGGCCCCCGTTCATAACTGCTTGCAGTTCTAGTTAGGGGGCCAAGCCCGCGGGGCCTGGGGGACGCGTATGCACAAGCATACGCGTTTCCCAGGACCAGCGGTGCTGGGAACCCTATTGTTTTTGTTCGGATTTTTATAGTTTTTTTTTTTTTTTTTTTTTTCTCTATTTTTATTCTTCCGTTGGTAAAAGTCTTGCTGCAGGCTAAACCGTGCAAGGGAGGGTGGTGCAATTTGGAGGGTTGGTCCAGACCCCTGCAGGGACCTCACACGCAAAAATTGACATATGTCCGCCAGAAGGGGGCGCTATAACAAAGGGCAAAGTGTTTTGGGCTATAACTCCCACACCATACATCGCACATTGAAAATCCTCATATCCACAGATTCCCTGAATAGCCCTGAATCCCGGGGGCTAGGCCACGCCCATTTCCGCCTATAATTTTTTTTCGCTACATCGCGAAAACTGGAAAACCTACTTTTTCGAACTCCTCCTTGGGGTTTTGTCCGATCAGTGTGAAATTTAGCACGTACAGTCTTCCAATAGACCTGACCAAAAGTTATCAAAACAATTTTGTTCGGTGAAAATATGCGCAAATTATTAACGAATAAAATTTTCTAGCTAGCTATAAAAACAAGAACAGTTGCATATCTCGGTCAAAGTCAATGCTAACGACACCAAATCTGAGATCCTTGGTTGGCATGTGACTGTGGGGGTATGAGCCAAATTTGGCTAATGTTGGCCACTAGGGGGCGCTGCAAATATGGGAACGTTATATCTCTTAAACGCCAACACCGATTTTTACCAAATTTGGTGGGCATGATGCTGGGTCACTCCTGAGGCCATATCTCGAAGGTCATCACGACTGGTCAAAGTGGGCGTGGCTTATTACGAGATAAACAACAAACATTTATTTCAGCTCAAGTATTAAGCTGAGGGCTGTGAAATTTACAGGGTATATCTAGAATAGCACACAGACCGCCCATACCAAAAATTGTGCATCTACTCCACTAGGTGGCGCTGTAAAGGATGCAAATGCATTTTGGCCTGTAACTTCCACATTTTAAATCACATCTTCATAAACTTTATATCCACGTGTTCCCTGAACAGAGCCGCATCTTCTGACATAGGCCACGCCCACTCACACAGCAGATTTCTCTTTGTAAGACGCTACACGTCAAAAACCTACTTTTTCGAACTCCTCCTAGGGTTTACGCTCCAGCTGCACGAAACTTTGCACATACAATCTCCAGATGGGCCTGATCAAAAGTTATCAAAAGAATTGTGCTACTCCAAAAAATGCGGTACTTACAAATAATCAATTTTTTCTGCTAGCTAAAAAACACATATTGTTGCATATTTTTGTCAAAGTAAAAGCTATCGACATGAAACTCAAAACACTTGTTTCAGACGTCAGCAAGAGGCTCTGTACCACATTTGGGGCAAATTTGTCAAAAGGGGGCGCTATAAAAAGAGAAAAATCAAGCGACACAAAAGTTGCTCAGATTCGCACGAAATTTTGTGAGCGTGATGTGGACTCACTCCCGAGGCCAGCCGTAAAGTTTAGTACTGTTTGGTCAAAGTGGGCGTGACTTGTTACGACAAACATATTCAGCAATAATACAGAGCTTCCAGTGCTCTTCCCATTACAATAACAAGAATGGAGAGAGAGGCCAGCCTTGTTTGACCTGATGTGCGATAGCAAATCTTGGCGACGTACCTTCCTGTACCAAAATAGAGCCATTCACGTTGCGTGGGCTACGCGAAGCCCGGGGGCCGAGTCGCGCGGGAGGCTTGGCCCCCGTTCATAACTGCTTGCAGTTCTAGTTAGGGGGCCAAGCCCGCGGGGGCTGGGGAACGCGTATGCAAGGCATACGCGTTTCCCAGCACCAGCGGTGCTGGGAACCCTATTGTAATTGTTCCGATTTTTAGGGGGCCAAGCCCGCGGGGGCTGGGGACCGCGTATGCAAGCATACGCGGTTCCCAGGACCAGCGGTGCTGGGAACCCTATTGTTTTTGTTCAGATTTTTATTAGGGGGCCAAGCCCGCGGGGCCTGGGGGACGCGTATGCACAAGCATACGCGTTTCCCAGGACCAGCGGTGCTGGGAACCCTATTGTTTTTGTTCGGATTTTTATTTTTTTTTTTCTCTATTATTATTTTTATTTTTCCCCGGTAAAAGTGGTACTGCAGCCTAAACCGTGCATGGGAGGGCGGTGCAATTTGGAGGGTTGGTCCAGACCCCTGCAGGGACCTCAGACGCAAAAATTGACATATGTCCGCCAGCAGGGGGCGCTATAACCAAGGGAAACACCTTTTGGCCTATAACTCCCACA
This sequence comes from Lutjanus argentimaculatus, assembly GCA_034769285.1. Taxonomy (NCBI): domain Eukaryota; kingdom Metazoa; phylum Chordata; class Actinopteri; order Lutjaniformes; family Lutjanidae; genus Lutjanus; species Lutjanus argentimaculatus. The sequence goes on along the minus strand of JAWZSL010000212.1, from coordinate 13,276 downwards.
CCGTATGTCGCACATTCAAAAACCTCATATCCCCAGATTCCCTGATTTGCCCTGAATCTCCTGGGCGAAGCCCCGCCCATTTCCGCCTATAATATTTTTTCAGGAAATCGCAAAAAACTCGAAAACCTACTTTTTCGAACTCCTCCTTGGGGTTTGGTCCGATCAGTGTGAAAATTGGCACGTATGTTCTTCCCCTGGACCTGATCTAAAGTTATCAAAAGAATTTTGTTCGGTCCAAATATGTGCAAATTATTAACGAATAAAATTTTCTAGCTAGCTGTAAAAACACGAAGAGTTGCATAACTCGGTCAAAATAAAAGCTAACGACACCAAGTCTGAGATACTTGGTTGCGATGTGACTGTGGGGGTATGAGCCATATTTTGCTCATTTTCGCCACTAGGGGCCACTGCAAATATGGCAACATTATATCTCTTAAACGGCAGCACCAATTTTTACCAAATTTGGTGTGTATGATGCTGTGTCACTCCTGAGGCCATATCTCGAAGTTAATCGCGACTGGTCAAAGTGGGCGTGGCTTATTTCGAGATAAACAACAAACATTTATTTCAGCTCAAGTGTTATGCTGAGGGCTGTGAAATTTACAGGGTATATATAGAATAGCACACAGACCACCCCTACCAAAGATTGTTCATCTACTCCACTAGGTGGCGCTGTAACGGAGGCAAACGCATTTTGGCCTGTAACTTCCACATTTTTAATCACATCTTCATAAACTTTATATCCATGTGTTCCCTCAATAGATCCGCATATTTTGACATAGGCCACACCCACTCCCACAGCATATTTCTCTTTGTAAGTCGCTACACGTCAAAAAACTACTTTTTCGAACTCCTCCTAGGGTTTACGCTCCATCTGCACGAAACTTTGCACACACAATCTCCAGATGAGCCTGATCAAAAGTTATCAAAAGAATTTTGCTACTCCAAAAAGTGCGGTACTTATAAATAAGCAATTTTTTCTGCTAGCTAAAAAACACATATTGTTGCATATTTTTGTCAGAATAAAAGCTATCAACATGAAACTCAACTCACTTGTTTCCAAGGTCGCCCAGAGGCTCTCTACCAAATTTGGCGCAAATTGGGCAACAGGGAGCGCTATAAACACGGTAATATCAAGCAACACAAAAGTAGCTCAGATCCGCACGAAATTCGGGGAGCGTGATCTGGAGTTGCTCCCGAGCACGGCCGTAAAGTTTTGTTACATTTGGTCAAAGTGGGCGTGAATTATTAAAACAAACATATTCAGCATTTGACACTTGCAGTGCTCTTCCCACTACAGTAAGAGGAAGGGAGAGACAGGGCAGCCTTGTTTTACCCAACGTTTAACAGCAAACCTCGGCGACGTGCCTCCCGGTGACGAAACAGAGCCGTTTGCGTTGCGTGGGCTCCGCTACGCCCGGGGTCCGAGTCGCGCGGGAGGCTTGGCCCCCGTTCATAACTGCTTGCAGTTCTAGTTATTCCTATTATTATTTTTATTCTTCCACGGGTAAAAGTGGTGCTGCAGGCTAAACCGTGCAAGGGAGGGCGGTGCAATTTGGAGGATTGGTCCATACCCCTGCAGGGACCTCAGACGCAAAAATTCAGATATGTCTGCCAGCAGGGGGCGCTATAACAAGGGAAACGCGTTTTGGCCTATAACTCCCAAACCGTTTGTCGCACATTCAAAAGCCTCATATCCATAGATTCCCTGAATTGCCCTGAATCACCTGGGCTAGGCCACGCCCATTTCCGCCTAGATTTTTTTCCCCAAAAAATCGCAAAAACTGGAAAACCTACTTTTTCGTACTCATCCTCGGGGTTTTGTCCGATCAGTGTGAAATTTGGCACGTATCGTCTTCAGAGGGATCTGATCTTAAGTTATCAAAATAATTTCGTTCTGTCAAAGTATGCGCAAATTATTAACGAATAAAATTTTCTAGCTACCTATAAAAACGCGAACAGTTGCATATCTTGGTCAAAATAAATGCTAATGACACCAAATCTGAGATCCTTCGTTGGCATGCTACTGTGGGGCTATGAGCCAAATTTGGCTGATTTTGGCCGCTAGGGGGCGCTGCAAATATGGCAAGGTTATATCTCTTAAACGGCAACACCGAATTACACCAAATTTGGAGGGCATGATGTTGGGTGACTCCCGAGGCCATAACTTCAAGGTAATCCCGACTGGTCAAAGTGGGCGTGGCTTGTTACGAGATAAACAATAAACACCTGTTTTAGCTCAAGTATTACGCTGAGGGCTGTGAAATTTACAGTGTATATATAAAAATAGGACACAGACCACCCATACCAAAAATTGTGCGTATACACCACTAGGCGGCGCTGTAATGGACGCAAACGCATTTTGGCCTGTAACTTCCACATTTTTAATTACATCTTCATAAACTTTATATCCACGTGTTCCCAGAATAGAGCCGCATCTTTTGACATAGGCCACGCCCACTCCCACAGAACATTTCTCTTTGTAAGTCGCTACACATCAAAAACCTACTTTTTTGAACTCCTCCTAGGATTTACGCTCCATCTGCACAAAACTTTGCACACACAATCTCCGGACTTGCCTCATCAAAAGTTATCAAAAGAATTTTGCTACTCCAAAAAATGCGATACTTATAAATAAACAATTTTTTCTGCTAGCTAAAAAACACATACCATTGCATATTTTTGTCAAAGTAAAAGCTATCAACATCAAACTCAAATCACATGTTTCAGAGGTCAGCCAGAGGCTCTGTACCAAATTTAGTGCAAATTGGCCAACAGGGGGCGCTGTAAACTGAGAAAAATCAAGCGACACAAAAGTTGCTCCGATTCAAACGAAATTCGGCGCGTGCCATGTGGACTCGCTCCCGAGGCCGTCTGTAAAGTTTAGTCATGTTTGGTCAAAGTGGGCGTGACTTCTTACAACAAACATATTCAGCCTTTCACACTGCTCTTCCCATTGCAATAAGAGCAATGGGGAGAGAGGGCAGCCTTGTTCGACCCAGCGTTCAATAGCAGATCTTGATGGTGTGCCTCCCGGTGACGAAACAGAGCCGTTTGCGTTGCATGGGGTCCGCGACGCGCGGGGGCCGAGTCGCGCGGGAGGCTTGGCCCCCGTTGATAACTGCTTGCAGTTCTAGTTATTAGGGGGCCAAGCCCGCGGGGGCTGGGGAACGCGACTGCAAAGCAGACGCGTTTCCCAGCACCAGCGGTGCTGGGAACCCTATTGTTTTTGTTCGGATTTTTATTCATCTTCATCTTCTTTTTTTTTTTATTATTCTTCCGTTGATAAAAGTCCGGCTGCAGCCTAAACCGTACAAGGGAGGGCGGTGCAATTTGGAGGGATGGTCCAGACCCCTGCACGTACCTCAGACGCAAAAATTCACATATGTCCACCACTAGGTGGTGCTATAACCAAGGAAAACACCTTTTGGCCTATAATTCCCACACCGTATGTCACACATGCAAAAACCTCATATCCTCAGATTCCCTGAATAGGGATGCATCACCTGGGCTAGGCCACGCCCATTTCCGCCTATAATTTTTTTTTGCTACATTGCCAAAACTGGAAAACCTACTTTTCCGAACTCCTCCTTGGGGTTTTGTCCGATCAGCGTCAAACTTGGCATGTAGAGTCTACCGTTGTACCTGATCTAAAGTTATCAAAAGAATTTTGCTCGGTAAAAAGATGCACACATTATTAACGAATGAATTTTTCAAGCTAGCTATAAAAACGCAAACTGTTGCATATCTCGGTCAAAATAAATGCTAACGACACCAAACCTCAGATCCTTGGTTGGCATGCCACTGTGAGGCTAAGACCCAAATTTTGCTGATGTTAGCCACTAGGGGGCGCTGCAGATACGGTACATTTATATCTCTTAAACGACAACACAGATTTTAACGAAATTGGCTGGCTACCATGCTGGATGACTCCTGAGGCCACATCTTCAAGTTAATCGCGACTGGTCAAAGTGGGCGTGGCTTATGACGCGATAAACAACAAACATTTATTTCAGCACAAGTATTATGCTGAGAGGTCTGAAATTGACAGGGTATATGTAGAAAAGGACACAGACTGCCCATACCGAAAATTGCGCATCTACTCCACTAGGTGGCGCTATAACAGACACAAACGCGTTTTGGCGTGTAACTTCCACATTTTTAGTCACATCTTCATAAACTTTATATCCACCTGTTCCCTGCATAGAGCCGGATCTTATGACATAGGCCACGCCCAGTTCCACAACATATTTCTCTTTCAAATTCGCTACATGTCCAAAACCTACTTTTTCGAACTCCTCCTAGGGTTTACGCTCCAGCTGCACGAAACTTTGCACATACAGTCTCCAGATGGCCCTGATCAAAAGTTATCAAAAGAATTTTGCTACTCTAAAAAATGCGGTACTTATAAATAAACAATTTTTTCTGCTAGCTAAAAAACACATATTGTTGCATATTTTTGTCAAAGTAAAAGGTATCAACATGAAACTCAAATCACTTGTTTCAGACATCAGCAAGAGCATCTGTACCAAATTTGGTGCAAATTGGGCAACAGGGGGCGCTATAAACACGGTAATATCAAGTGACAAAAATGTTGCTCGTATCTGCACGAAATTCGGGGAGCGTGATCTGGATTTGCTCCTGAGCCCAGCCCTAAAATTTTGTTATGTTTGGTCAAAGTGGGCGTGACTTGTTACAAGAAACATATTCAGTATTTGACACTTGCAGTGCTCTTCCCACTACAGTGAGAGGAAGGGAGAGACAGGGCAACTTTGTTTTACCCAGCATTTAACAGCAAACCTCGGCAACATGCCTCCCGGTGACGAAACAGAGCCGTTTGCGTTGCGTGGGCTCCGCGACGCCCGGGGGCCGAGTCGCGCGGGAGGCTTGGCCCCCTTTCATAACTGCTTGCAGTTCTAGTTCTTTTTTTTTTTATTATTCTTCCGTTGATAAAAGTCCGGCTGCAGCCTAAACCGTACAAGGGAGGGCGGTGCAATTTGGAGGGATGGTCCAGACCCCTGCACGTACCTCAGACGCAAAAATTCACATATGTCCGCCACTAGGTGGCGCTATAACCAAGGAAAACACCTTTTGGCCTATAATTCCCACACCGTATGTCACACATGCAAAAACCTCATATCCTCAGATTCCCTGAATAGGGATGCATCACCTGGGCTAGGCCACGCCCATTTCCGCCTATAATTTTTTTTCGCTACATCGCGAAAACTGGAAAACCTACTTTTTCGAACTCCTCCTTGGGGTTTTGTCCGATCAGCGTCAAACTTGGCGTGTACAGTCTACACTTGTAACTGATCTAAAGTTATCAAAAGAATTTTGCTCGGTAAAAAGATACACAAATTATTAACGAATGAATTTTTCAGGCTAGATATAAAAACACGAACTGTTGCATATCTCAGTCAAAATAAATGCTAACGACACCAAACCTCAGATCCTAGGTTGGCATGCCACTGTGAGGCTAAGACCCAAATTTGGCTGATGTTAGCCACTAGGGGGCGCTGCAGATACGGTACATTTATATCTCTTAAACGACAACACCGATTTTAACGAAATTGGCTGGCTACCATGCTGGATGACTCCTGAGACCACATCTTCAAGTTAATCGCGACTGGTCAAAGTGGGCGTGGCTTATGACGCGATAAACAACAAACGTTTATTTCAGCACAAGTATTATGCTGAGAGGTCTGAAATTGACAGGGTATATGTAGAATAGGACGCAGACTGCCCATACCGAAAATTGTGCATCTACTCCACTAGGTGGCGCTATAAAAGATGCAAACGCGTTTTGCCGTGTAACTTCCACATTTTAAGTCACATCTTCATAAACTTTATATCCACGTGTTCCCTGCATAGAGCCGCATCTTATGACATAGGCCACGCCCAGTTCCACATCAAATTTCTCTTTTTAATTCGCTACATGTCAAAAACCTACTTTTTCAAACTCCTCCTAGGGTTTACGCTCCAGCTGCACGAAACTTTGCACATACAGTCTCCAGATGGCCGTGACCAAAAGTTATCAAAAGAATTTTGCTACTCCAAAAAATGCGGAACTTATAAATAAACAATTTTTTCTGCTAGCTAAAAAACACATATTGTTGCATATTTTTGTCAAAGTAAAAGGTATCAACATGAAACTTGAGTCACTTCTTTCAGTGGTCACCCAGAGGTTCTGTACCAAATTTGGTGCAAATTGGGCAACAGGGGGCGCTATAAACACGGTAATATCAAGCGACACAAAAGTAGCTTGGATCCGCACGAAATTCGGGGAGCGTGATCTGGAGTCCCTCCCGAGCCCGGCCGTAAAGTTTAGTCATGTTTGATCAAAGTGGGCGTGACTTGTCACAACAAACATATTCTGCCTTTGACACTTGCAGTGCTCTTCCCATTACAGTAAGAGGAAGGGAGAGACAGGGCAGCCTTGTTTTGACCTCACATTTAACGGCAAACCTCGGCGACGTGCCTTCCGGTGACGAAACAGAGCCGTTTGCGTTGCGTGGGCTCCGCTACGCCGGGGGTCCGAGTCGCGCGGGAGGCTTGGCCCCCTTTCATAACTGCTTGCAGTTCTAGTTATTTCTTTTATTCTTCCGTTGATAAAAGTGGTACTGCAGGCCTAAACCGTACAAGGGAGGGCGGTGCAATTTGGAGGGTTGGTCCAGACCCCTGCACGTACCTCAGGCGCAAAAATTGACATATGTCTGCCAGCAGGTGGCGCTATAACCAAGGGAAACACGTTTTGGCCTATAACTCCCAAATCCTTTGGCGCACATTCAAAAGCCTCATATCCACAGATTCCCTGAATTGCCCTGAATCACCTGGGCTAGGCCACGCCCATTTCCGCCTAGAATTTTTTTTCAGGAAATCGCTAAAACTCGAAAACCTACTTTTTCGAACTCCTCCTTGGGTTTTTGTCCGATCAGTGTCAAATTTGGTATGTCCATTCGTCAGCTGGACCTCATCTAAAGTTATCAAAAGAGTTTTGTTTGGTCAAAATATGCGCAAATTATTAACGAATAAAATTTAATAGCTAGCTAGAAAAATGCGAACGGTTGCATATCTCGGCCAAAATAAATGCTAACGACACCAACTCCGAGATCCTTGGTTGTCATGTGACTGTGGGGGTGTGAGCCAAATTTGGTTAACTTTGCCCACTAGGGGGCGCTGCAAATATGGGAACGTTATATCTCTTAAACGGCAACACCGATTTTTACCAAATTTGGTGGGCATGATGCTGGGTCACTCCTGAGGCCATATCTTGATGATAATCACGACTGGTCAAAGTGGGCCTGGCTTATTACGAGATAAAACAACAAACATTTATTTCAGCTCAAGTATTATGCTGAGGGCTGTGAAATTTACAGGGTATATATAGAACAGGACACAGACCACCCATACAAAAAATTGTGCATCTACTCCACTAGGTGGCGCTGTAACGGATGCAAACGCATTTTGGCCAGTAACTTCCACATTTTTAATCACATTTTCAGAAACTTTATATCCACATGTTCCCTACATAGATCCGCATCTTTTGACATAGGCCACGCCCACTTCAACAGCATATTTCTCTTTGTAAGTCACTACACGTCAAAAACCTACTTTTTCGAACTCCTCCTAGGATTTACGCTCCATCCGCACGAAACTTTGCACACACAATCTCCAGACAGGCCTGATCAAAAGTTATCAAAAGAATTTTGTAACTCCAAAAAACGCGGTAGGTGGTACTTATAAATAAGCAATTTTTTCTGCTAGCTAAAAAAACACATACTGTTGCATATATTTTGTCAAAGTAAAAAGCTTTCAACTTCAAACTCAATCCACACGTTGCAGAGGTCAACCACAGGCTCTGTGCCAAATTTGGCGCAAATTGACTGATAGGGGGCGCTATAAACAGATAAATATCAAGTGACATAAAAGTTCATCGGATTCGCACGAAATTTGGCGGGTGCCATGTGGAGTCGTTCCCGAGGCCGTCTGTAAAGTTTAGTGATGTTTGGTCAAAGTGGGCGTGACTTGTTTCAACAAACATATTCAGCCTTTCACATTGCTCTTCCCAGTACACTGAGGGAAATTGAGAGAGGGGGCAGCCTTGTTTGACCCCATGCTTCACAGCAAATCTCGGCGATGTGCCTCCCGGTGACGAAACAGATTCGTTCGTGTTGCGTGGGCCCCGTGACGCCCGGGGGCCGAGTCGCGCGGGAGGCTTGGCCCCCTTTCATAACTGCTTGCAGTTCTAGTTAGGGGGCCAAGCCCGCGGGGGCTGGGGAACGCGACTGCAAAGCAGACGCGTTTCCCAGCACCAGCGGTGCTGGGAACCCTATTGTTTTTGTTCGGATTTTTATTTTTCTTCATCTTTTTTTTTTTTATTATTCTTCCGTTGATAAAAGTCCGGCTGCAGCCTAAACCGCACAAGGGAGGGCGGTGCAATTTGGAGGGATGGTCCAGACCCCTGCACGTACCTCAGGCGCAAAAATTGACATATGTCTGCCAGCAGGTGGCGCTATAACCAAAGAAAACACCTTTTGGCCTATAATTTCCATACCGTATGTCACACATGCAAAAACCTCATATCCTCAGATTCCCTGAATAGGGATGCATCACGTGGACCAGGCCACGCCCATTTCCGCCTATAATTTTTTTTCGCTACATCGCGAAAACTGGAAAACCTACTTTTTCGAACTCCTCCTTGGGGTTTTGACCAATCAGCGTCAAACTTGGCGTGTAGACTCTACAGTTGTAAGTGATCTAAAGTTATCAAAAGAATTTTGCTCGGTAAAAAGATGCACAAATGATTAACGAATGAATTTTTCAAGCTAGCTATAAAAACGCGAACTGTTGCATATCTCGGTCAAAATAAATGCTAACGACACCAAACCTCAGATCCTTGGTTAGCATGCCACTGTGAGGCTAAGACCCAAATTTGGCTGATGTTAGCCACTAGGGGGCGCTGCAGATACGGTACATTTATATGTCTTAAACAACACAACACGATTTTAACGAAATTGGCTGGCTACCATGCTGGATGACTCCTGAGGCCACATCTTGAAGTTAATCGCGAATGGTCAAAGTGGGCGTGGCTTATGACGCCATAAACAACAAACGTTTATTTCAGCACAAGTATTATGCTGAGAGGTCTGAAATTGACATGGCATATGTAGAATAGGACACAGACCGCCCATACCGAAAATTGTGCATCTACTCCACTAGGTGGCGCTATAACAGACGCAAACGCGTTTTGGCATGTAACTTCCACATTTTAAGTCACATCTTCATAAACTTTATATCCACGTTTTCCCTGCATAGAGCCGCATCTTATGACATAGGCCACGCCCAGTTCCACAACATATTTCTCTTTCTAATTCGCTACACGTCAAAAACCTACTTTTTCGAACTCCTCCTAGGGTTTACGCTCCAGCTGCACGAAACTTTGCACATACAGTCTCCAGATGGCCCTGATCAAAAGTTATCAAAAGAATTTTGCTACTCCAAAAAATGCGGTACTTATAAATAAACAATTTCTTCTGCTAGCTAAAAAACACATATTGTTGCATATTTTTGTCAAAGTAAAAGGTATCAACATGAAACTTGAGTCACTTCTTTCAGTGGTCACCCAGAGGTTCTGCACCAAATTTGGTGCAAATTGGGCAACAGGGGGCGCTATAAACACGGTAATATCAAGCGACACAAAAGTAGCTTGGATCCGCACGAAATTCGGGGAGCGTGATCTGGAGTCCCTCCTGAGCCCGGCCGTAAAGTTTAGTCATGTTTGATCAAAGTGGGCGTGACTTGTCACAACAAACATATTCTGCCTTTGACACTTGCAGTGCTCTTCCCATCACAGTAAGAGGAAGGGAGAGACAGGGCAGCCTTGTTTGACCTCACATTTAACAGCAAACCTCGGCGACGTGCCTTCCGGTGACGAAACACAGCCGTTTGCATTGCGTGGGCTCCGCGACGCCCGGGGGCCAAGTCGCGCGGGAGGCTTGGTCCCCTTTCATAACTGCTTGCAGTTCTAGTTATTATAGTTAGGGGGCCAAGCCCGCGGGGCCTGGGGGACGCGTATGCACAAGCATACGCGTTTCCCAGGACCAGCGGTGCTGGGAACCCTATTGTTTTTGTTCGGATTTTTATAGTTTTTTTTTTTTTTTTTTTTTTTCTCTATTTTTATTCTTCCGTTGGTAAAAGTCTTGCTGCAGGCTAAACCGTGCAAGGGAGGGTGGTGCAATTTGGAGGGTTGGTCCAGACCCCTGCAGGGACCTCACACGCAAAAATTGACATATGTCCGCCAGAAGGGGGCGCTATAACAAAGGGCAAGTGTTTTCGGCTATAAACTCCCACACCATACATCGCACATTGAAAATCCTCATATCCACAGATTCCCTGAATAGCCCTGAATCCCGGGGGCTAGGCCACGCCCATTTCCGCCTATAATTTTTTTTCGCTACATCGCGAAAACTGGAAAACCTACTTTTTCGAACTCCTCCTTGGGGTTTTGTCCGATCAGTGTGAAATTTAGCACGTACAGTCTTCCAATAGACCTGACCAAAAGTTATCAAAACAATTTTGTTCGGTGAAAATATGCGCAAATTATTAACGAATAAAATTTTCTAGCTAGCTATAAAAAACAAGAACAGTTGCATATCTCGGTCAAAGTAAATGCTAACGACACCAAATCTGACATCCTTGGTTGGCATGTGACTGTGGGGGTATGAGCCAAATTTGGCTAATGTTGGCCACTAGGGGGCGCTGCAAATATGGGAACGTTATATCTCTTAAAACGCCAACACCGATTTTTACCAAATTTGGTGGGCATGATGCTGGGTCACTCCTGAGGCCATATCTCGAAGGTCATCACGACTGGTCAAAGTGGGCGTGGCTTATTACGAGATAAACAACAAACATTTATTTCAGCTCAAGTATTAAGCTGAGGGCTGTGAAATTTACAGGGTATATCTAGAATAGCACACAGACTGCCCATACCAAAAATTGTGCATCTACTCCACTAGGTGGCGCTGTAAAGCATGCAAATGCATTTTGGCCTGTAACTTCCACATTTTAAATCACATCTTCATAAACTTTATATCCACGTGTTCCCTGAATAGAGCCGCATCTTCTGACATAGGCCACGCCCACTCACACAGCAGATTTCTCTTTGTAAGATGCTACACGTCAAAAACCTACTTTTTCGAACTCCTCCTAGGGTTTACGCTCCAGCTGCACGAAACTTTGCACATACAATCTCCAGATGGGCCTGATCAAAAGTTATCAAAAGAATTGTGCTACTCCAAAAAATGCGGTACTTACAAATAATCAATTTTTTCTGCTAGCTAAAAAAACACATACTGTTGCATATTTTTGTCAAAGTAAAAGCTATCGACATGAAACTCAAATCACTTGTTTCAGACGTCAGCAAGAGGCTCTGTACCACATTTGGGGCAAATTTGTCAAAAGGGGGCGCTACAAAAAGAGAAAAATCAAGCGACACAAAAGTTGCTCAGATTCGCACGAAATTTTGTGAGCGTGATGTCGACTCACTCCCGAGGCCAGCCGTAAAGTTTAGTACTGTTTGGTCAAAGTGGGCGTGACTTGTTACGACAAACATATTCAGCAATAATACAGAGCTTCCAGTGCTCTTCCCATTACAATAAGAAGAATGGAGAGAGAGGCCAGCCTTGTTTGACCTGATGTGCGATAGCAAATCTTGGCGACGTACCTTCCTGTACCAAAATAGAGCCATTCACGTTGCATGGGCTACGCGACGCCCGGGGGCCGAGTCGCGCGGGAGGCTTGGCCCCCGTTCATAACTGCTTGCAGTTCTAGTTATTATTTTTTATTCTTCCACCGCTAAAAGTGGTGCTGCAGGCTAAACCGTGCAAGGGAGGGTGGTGCAATTTGGAGGGTTGGTCCAGACCCCTGCACGTACCTCAGGCGCAAAAATTCACATATGTCCGCCAGCAGGTGGCGCTATAACCAAGAGAAACACCTTTTGGCCAATAACTCCCACACCCTATGTCGCACATTCAAAAGCCTCATATCCACACATTCCCTGAATAGCCCTTAATCACCTGGGCTAGGCCACGCCCATTTCCGCCTATAAGTTTTTTCCAGGCAATCGCAAAAACTTGAAAACCTACTTTTTCAAACTCCTCCTTGGAGTTTCGTCCAAACAGTGTCAAATTTGGCACGTACGGTCTTCAGAGGGATCTCATCTAAAGACATCAAAAGAATTTCGTTCTGCCAAAGTGTGCGCAAAATATTAACGAATAAAGTTTTTTAGCTAGCTAATAAAACACCAACAGTTGCATATCTCAGTCAAAATAAATGCAAATGACACCAAATCTGAGATCTTTGGTTGCCATGTGACTGTGGGGGTATGAGCCAAATTTGGCTAGTGTGGGCCACTAGGGGGCGCTGCAAACATGGGAACGTTTTATCTCTTAAACGGCAACACCAATTTTTACGAAATTTGGTGGGTGAGATGCTGGGTCACTCCTGAGGCCATATCTTTAACATAATCCTGACTGGTCAAAGTGGGCGTGCCTTATTACGAGATAAACAACAAACTTTTATTTCAGCTCAAGTATTACGCTGAGGCCTGTGAAATTTACAGGGTATATATAGAATACGACACAGACCACCCATACCAAAAATTGTGCATCTACTCCACTAGGTGGCGCTGTAATGAATGCAAACGCATTTTGGCCTGTAACTTCCACATTTATAATCACATCTTCATAAACTTTATATCCACGTGTTCCCTGAATAGAGCCGCATCTTTTGACATAGGCCACGCCCACTTTCACAGCATATTTCTCTTTGTAAGTCGCTACATGTCAAAAACCTACTTTTTCGAACTCCTCCTAGGGTTTACATTCCATCCACACAAAACTTTGCACACACAATCTCCAGATGTGCCTGATCACAAATTTTCAAAAGAATTTTGCTACTCCAAAAATTGCCGGTACTTATAAATAAACAATTTTTTCTGCTAGCTAAAACACACGTACTGTTGCATACTTTTGTCAAAAAAAAAAAGCTATTGACATGAAACTCAAATCCATTGTTTCAGAGGTCAGCCAGAGGGTCTGTGCCAAATTTGGTGCAAATTGGTCAAAAGGGGGCGCTATAAACTGAGAAAAAACAAGTGACACAAAAGTTGCTCAGATTTGCTCGAAATTCGACGAGCGCCATGTGCATTCGCTCCCCAGGCCGCATGTAAAGTTTAGTGATGTTTGGTCAAAGTGGGCGTGACTCTTACAGCAAA
>JAWZSL010000211.1:0-42265 GCA_034769285.1 Lutjanus argentimaculatus | reverse complement strand
ACACTTTATGATAAATATTTGCATCTTTATCACAAAAAGCTATTTGCTTCACTGATTTGATTGATGCTCAGTGATCTTTTTTACAAGAATATTAACTGCACTAAAGAGAAACGTGTCTTCATCTGAATTCATTCACACACGTCAGTGTTTATTTCAGCTGTCTGCAGTCTTCCTGTCAGGCTGCAGCCCCAACAAGCTGCAGCAGTAAGACAGGGCAGACTCAGCCTGACAGACAGAACGCAGGGCACAAATCCACAAAGGTTCTTCTGTTCCCACCTGGAGTTCCTCCTAAATGATCACCTCCTTTAAACGAGGAGCATTTGTCTTCATCGATGATGGTGCGGCGCCCTCTGCTGGTGTTGTTAAATGATAAAAAGAGTTCAATGTTGTCATTAGAATTGTGTTAATGAGTGCTGTTAATCACACTGACACCAACAGTGATGTGTTCACACAAACATTCAGGCTTCACATGAATCTGGATGGAACTGGACTGTTAAAGTCACTCACACACAAACACTTATTATCAGGATCAATATGTACTAATCAGTATTGATGACGTCATGATGAGGATTGGTGATCTGGTCCACATGAGTGTCAGCATTAATATGTGTATTAAAGGTCCAGTGTGTCAGATTTCGGGGGATTTATTGTCACAATATGTCAGAAATGTAACATAATATTCATCAGGATGTTTTAGTGTCAAATCACCTGAAAATAAGAATCGACAGGAAGGAAATAAATAACAATAAATCAAATCAAATATAACAGCAAAGGGTCTCCTGTAATAATGATATAGGGGCTCTAGGGAGTCTAAATCGGCTGATCAGCCAGTCATCATCATGGGCCAGCAGATCTTCTTGGTCCCGGAACACCCGCTCCCTCCTGATTCTCCCACAGTCAGCACGTGCGAGGTCGTCCAACAGTGCCAGTGTCGCTGGATCCATGTTGTTCCATTACGCACGGGCGCACCGGAGCTGTATTTATATGCTTGCGCCACACAGGTGTGCTTGATTGCGTTATCACGGTATCAAATCTAGCTGCAAGTGTGTGTGTGTGTGTGTGTGTGTGTGTGTGTGTGTCCATGTTGTTCCATTATGCACAGGCGCACACACGCATATATATGTATATATTTATATATATTATAATATATATATATAAATGTGTGTGTGTGTGGTGTGTGTATATATATATATATAAAATCTTATCGGCTGATTGTCCGCGCTCCTCTCGCTCCCTCACAGACTGCAATTCTCTGACTCAGCACCTGCGTCGCCAATTCCTCCTCTTCTTCAAAAAGCGTGTACGCCATGGTCAAAAAGGGTGTACATGTGCACACTTTTTCCCGACAGGTTTTGGCTTGATAGATCCCAAATTTGGCGGAGAAAAGTGCGTACGCACAAAACGGGCGAAAGAGCGTGTAAAAAAACGTGTACCCACAATGATAAATGAGGCCCCTGGCATTTCATTCATAACTTGACAAAGGCCCTGTACTGGCCGAAACGTTGTCAAATAAATCTCGTGCATTTGGAGCTGAGTGTGCGGCGTTTCTCTCTCCTTCCTGGTGTGTTCCATTGCCAGCACCTCTGAAAAGTTATGGTGTGCGTTTTCTTCTCATCTCAACAAAAACAAATTACCAACATCTCCATGCTGTCTAGATGCAATTTGTGTATTTTGGGATTTTTGTCTCAATAACTGAATTTTTGACAGCCGTTTGAAATCTGCCTTTACATGCTAACAGCTGCTGTCTTGCACACAGGTGACTGACTTAGTCAATTTGTGAAGCTACAAGTGGTGTTTCCATTTGCCAATTAGCTCAGTGAGATAGAGGGTGGTTCTTGGTGTTGAAGGTTGTGAGTTCAAGCCTCAGCTTGTACAACATTTCCATATGAGAAATCTACCCAAACTTTTCACAAAGGTCCAGTCCCATGCCAGATGTCCTCAACTGGAAACACAAGACAATAGTCCTGATGGTGGCGCTACAGCAAACCTCTAAATTTCAAAACTTTGAAAATTCACAACAAATCAACCAATGTGCTACAGCTTTGGAACTTTCACTTTGAAATTTGCTTTTCCATGGCATGGATGGCTGCTGCCTGGCACCCTGATCCTTGGCTTAGTCAATTTGTGAAGCCACACATGAACTGTCACTTGCCAATTAGCTCAGTGAGATAAAAGACGGACTTCAGTGTCAGAAGTCGTGAGTTCAAGTCTCAGCTAAGGCAGGACGGACTTTCTAATGTGAAAGTCCTATGTTCAGGTATCATGCTATGTGGATTAGAGACTACTAAGGTTAAAATACACTTTACACAAACAACACTTTTCCCTGTTATCCCTTGCCTAAAATTGCCCGGCCCTGACCATTGCTGCGCAGCAGCTATAATTTTCATCTTAAGTCCCTGGGCAGGAAACAGAGAAATATTTCTCCGCTAAAAGACACTATTATATAAAAACACAATTACAAAATAGAACATATTCACCATATCGTGCAACCCTACATGAAACTGAGGTGCTGGTTATTGTCTACTGGTTTGTGGAGCCTCCTACAGGCTCAATGCAGACACCATCATCATGACACCAGCTGCAGTTTGCAGTGTACATATGGAATAAGTTAGAAACAGAACAAAACTTTGTTTTCTTACTCCATGTAGATCATAGACCCTTGAATATGACACCACTCACTGAGATCAGTTGGGAAATAAGCGGTATAGTACTTTTTATCCAGAGAACCCACAGCTTCCACATTTACATCTATTTGTTTACAGGTCAGTCTTGACCTCACCTGGTGATAGAGTGGAAACTCCCAGGATACAGAGAAATACTGCATGGCAAGGTGGTGCACATGACCTGTGAGGAAACCTGCTACAAGTTGACAGAAGATGAGTGTGAGGAAGTAGCAGAGTTGCACTCCACACACATGAAGAAGTTTTTCCACCTTGACGGTACCGCCACACAGTGATTTAGTAGGCTAGCTAGCTCACATGGTTGCAAGGACCAAGGATTTTTGGGTTGGATTCATGTTAGTGTGTATTTTCATACCAATATTTTCTATATAGAATCACTGTGTTCAGGTGGAGCTGCTGGTCAGTCCTCAGCTCTACTGCTGTTGGACCTGATCAGACTCTACCTGTCTGAACATGCAGCACCTTACTGACAGGCCTCCCTTCATGCATGTCTGGTTTTCAATCAGCCAAAAACAGCACGTCACCTGCTGTTCAGATCGCTGCAAATTCCAAACCCTGACACTCTCCTACAAAACAGACACTAAAACAGTCCTCACCTATCTGAACTCCCTCATCCAGGTCTGCACTCGCTCCCGCTCACTGTGCTGTGCCAAAGAAAGACGCCTGATTCAACTAACACAACAGGGCCCAAAGTCCCCAGCTAGACTCTTCCTGTTTGTGGCTCACTGATGATGGAACAAGCAATGACTAGACTAGATGTGACTAGACCCTTGCTTGTGTTGTGATAAAAGAATATTTGAATTTATAGCAAGATCATTCATATTTGACATTTTTTGCACAATACTGACCCCAAAATAGCATTTCTGGGCCCAAAATGTCAGTCATCTTGAACAAGCGACAGCCATCTTGATCATCTAATGGATTTTATCAAAAGAACCATCCTCAAGAGTATTTGTGACAATTAGGCTCTTCTTTCCACTTGTGAAAGATTTACCCTCAAAAATGCAGTTAGTCTCTCCACTATTGTAGTGATGATGGGCTGTATGCAGGAAACAGTCAGAGGTTACACCAACAGCATCTTTAATGTGTTGTTATGAGAACAGCTGCACACAGTGCAATATTGATAAAAAATCATTTATTCTATCAATCATTGAGGAAGAAACTGATTACAAAGATCATTTGACTTTGACCGCAACTTGTGATACACCAAAAGCTTGTAAATACAGTATTAAGTTCAGCTGCACAATGTGACATTTTCCAAGTGAGACTCTGTGTTGTTTGTAATACACTAAAAGACTGCACAGAGTACTCTATCCAGAAAACCTGAACGTCCTGTTTTCAGTCCATCACAGGACAAATGACACAGTGTTAATAATCAAATAATTATAAGTGTATAATTAACTGCGCTGCAAAGATATTCATTTTCTACAATACAAACTTGTTACTTACACTTTTGTTTTGTCTACATTTCAAAACTTCAGTAAAAAGCAACAAACAAAGGTCAGTGTACATGAGGAAGATCAGCTCTGTGTTGAGATTATATCTGGTCTGGTCTGACTACATTGTAGAGTGACTCTGAAACATGCATGCAAACAATCCACCAGTGATGATGGTGCCAGTAAAGGCTGGTAAAACATGTACAATGAGACAATAAGAATTTGTCATCTGTAACATTTTCTATTCCATTATCATCATAGCCTCTTGTTTTCATTTGACATTGTTTGTCTTGTGACCTCGCTGCCTTTCTGCAACGTTCCTCCAGTCTTCAGTTTTCTCTCCTTTAATGTGATTTGATGTGTATCAAAGTTCTTTAAATTAGTGTCACACAGACAGTTGAAAGTGAAATCAGAAGCCTGAAAGAAGTTGTTTTATCTTCTTTTGTGCGGCTGTGAACCCAAAAACATTTTCCAGCATATAATTGTCATGGTTGTGTTTTGTTGGTCATTTCCTGTTTTATTTTGTAGTATTGGGTTCCCCTTGTGTGTCTTTGTTGTTCCTGTCTTTGACTGTCATGGTTTGGAGTTTTCCTAGTCACTTCCTGTTTTATTTTTTAGTCTTGGTCCTCCTTCATGTGTCTTGTCTTTACTTCCTGTCTTTGTTCTTTTCCCGCTCTTTTCTGATTATTGATTTGGTTCACCTGTTGTCCACTCACCTGTGTCTCGTTATCCTCCCTCTCCCTTGGTGTATTTAAGCCTTTGTGTCCCCTTCCTCAGTGTCGGTTCGTACTAGTTACTTGTCTTGTCAGTGTTCCTGGTTGTATCCTGATTCCTCGTGTTTTTTTTGGTCTTGTTCCTCGTGTTTTTGCCGTTGATGGATTTATTTGTTTCTGCTTCATGGACTTTGATTTTTTGCATTCCCTGGATTTTGTTGCCTTGACTCCCTTTTGCCTCAGTAGTTTTTTTGTATGTGTTGCATTTTTCCCTGCCTTGTTTTAAGACTTGCTGTTGCCTCTTTTTGTTGTAGTGTTTTTTGGATCTGTTTGAGCTTTTTCATTAAACTTCATTGAACTGCTCCACTGTCTCGGTCTGCATTTGGGTCCTACCTGTAAACCCCTGAAAACTGTGACAATAATCATTCTTGTTTTCATTCCCACATAATTTTAACCCTCCATGTTTTATTCATACAGATAACTGGCCAAATAATTTACACAGGTTAAAGTGATCTAAGGTTACAGAGGAAAAAACACAAGTGAAACCTCACAAATGCTCGTGCTTTACTTTATGATTTACTGCTCTTCAACCCTAACAGATAAACATCAGAGAAATAAAATGGGCTGTGTGAGAACAGGGTGTGTGTCCAAAGGTTACTTTTATCTGAAATAACATATTCTGAATGTTTTACTACGCACGCACGCACGCACGCACGCACGCACGCACGCACACACACACACACACACACACACACACACACACACACACACACACACACACACTCGTATTTGTCCCTTTTTGGGGCCCCACGTTTTTAACCCAATTGTGGGGCCCACCCTTTCCAATGGTCCCAGATCTCTGTAAAAAAAATCAGGCAAGCTTAAAAAAAATTAACAAAATTTTCAGTCACTTTAGATTATCCATATTCTAAAGTTTTTTTTCTATGCTAGTTTTTTTGGTCACTTATGGGACACGTTTCTAGCATTTGTTACTTGTGGGATCCACTTCCACACACACACACAGATATGTCAAGTCTTTCTACCTTAGCAGGGACCAAAAACTAGATGGACAACAAAAAAAAACAAAAAACTGCAAGGCTGCATCAGAGGTTTACATCCTGCATCTCCTCTCCTCACATTAGGTAGACAGGGCAATGATAATAAAAAAAACAATCACCTGCTAAACATGAATCAACTGCTGATTATTACAGTGAGCTTTGACAACAGGAAAGCATCCAACAGCTCCTTGTGTTGATAAGAACACAACATAATAGCATAATAACAAAAACATGACAACACTGGCAACTTTGACAGCTTTAGTATTCTAGATGGCCTTACTGGAGGTAAAACAGAGCACAAACATGTTTTCATATTTTCTTCAGTCTCAGATACATGAAGTAGATTCTGGAATCAACATTTTAATGTAAAGTGGTTGAATTTATTAATACTGCAGCATATTCACTAAATAATATCAGAAATCAATACAGTCAGACTGAGTGGGAAATTGAGGCACCTGAGCTCAGTCTGTGTTATATTGCAAGAATCTACTTCATATGTGTGAGACTTCAGTGAATATAAAATCATTTGCATGTTTTGTTCTGCCTCCAGTAGGGCTATCTCAAATATTATAGCACCTCCTCCTACAAGCCTATCTTTTACCTTGTAAAGTGAAACACTTTCACTCTAATTTTCTTCGCAGAGAAGTAATTCGATTTTTAACAAAGTACTTCACTGCCCTCCAGTCTCGACTCTTCAGGGCTTGAGGTTCTGCAGTGATGCAGCGCTGACAGTCCTCCTTCCCTGGGACTTGGTTCATCAGAATTAATTTCTTTAAATGACGTTCTACTGCAGCACATTCTTCTGTTGTCCAGGTTCTTTTAACAACAGTTTGTTTACCTAAATGGGCATAAAAAGGACAAGTTACAGAGTTGTAAGAAACTTTAACTTGTAACTACAACTGAAAAAATCTGATTGATTCCATTGGTCATCCAATGAAGTACTGACTTGGTTGAGACCATACAGGACTGTCCCACAGTCAGGAAAAATACATAATTTTACCAACCATTAACTAAATACCTCTTTTACACACAACCCCCTAGGTGCCACATAACTAAAATCTATTTAAGGCCGGGTGACGGAGGGCTTTTTAGATTGCATATCAATGGCTTAATCAAGCCCAGATTTGGAATATTATCCAGCCCACTATGTGCTAATAAATGTTCAAAATGAACATGAATGTCTCATTTGAAACATCACGTGATTTATTGCATGGATCGGCTAAGAAGATTTGTGTGGTTTCTGCCTCTATCCCCCAACAGGCAGTGTTTCTAGAGTCTCTGTCACACCTCTGTGTCATGATTGGTCAAAATCTAAAAGCCTGGTTGATAATCTATCAGTTTTCTTCCCTCACAAAACTGATTTACTTGGACATTAAAAAAAAGAAAGAAAAACGGGGTGGTGAAATGGGGACGTGATTGAAGACAGTCGCAATATGTTCATATGCCTGTTAGAGCTCTTTGCATTACAGGATCAACACAATATGTTTCAGACACGCCACAAACCCAAACAAAGTTAGCAACCAAAGTAAAACAGGGCTACAACACACAAGAAGCTTTAGAGTTTCTGTCTCCAAATGTATTGATGGACAGGCTGAGGAAAAGATGTCAGAAAACAGCATCAGAAACGTGGTGAAGTGAGGAGTAGCTACAGCTGGGCTGATCATTTTCAAGACCAGTAAGTCCCTGTTTGTTGTTATGCAGTTTGAATATTATACGATGTTTGCTTATTTCTGTAAAACACAGCATAAAATTAATTTGATTGTTGAGTTTTATTCTAGAAGTTTGTGCCTGTATGTGTGTTTGTGAATATGAGATAGAATGACAAAATGACAGGAGAAATGAAAGCAATAAATGAAATAATGAAGTTACGTGGACACACCCTGTCTATATGTAGATAGATAGATAGATAGATAGATAGATAGATAGTACTTTATTGATCCCAAACTGGGAAATTCTTGTGTTACAGCAGCTGTCATCAGACAGACAGAAAAACAGGTCAAAGGTAAAAAATAAAATATATAAAGAAAATAGCCATGTATACATGAAGATTACTAGTACTAGTACTATACTGAAATGTACAGAAATACGCTACGCCAGTCGCAGTAGTGTAACACTGTGCAAAATATCAATATAAGTAGACATAAATTATATACACGAAGTGGTGAGAAATGAGGTAGAGTGGTATTGAGACAGATGTGCAAAATAGCTAACAAATGTGCAATTAGCCATGACCAACAGGTATTGATACAGATGTGCAAATAGCTAACAGATGTGCATTAGCCATGACCAGCAGTGCAATAGGAAAAATGGTTGGACCAGAACTATAAGAACTATAAAGAACCCACTGTGGAGAGTTCGGAGTGCTGTCTGTCAGACAGAGGTGAGGTATTGTACAGTGTTATTGCTTGGGGGAGGAAAGATTTCCTGTATCGGTCCTTATGACAGCGAAGCTGTCTCAGTCTGTTGGAGAAAGAACTCAGCTGTTTGTCCAGTATGTGATGGAGAGGGTGGTCAGGGTTATCCATGATGGATAACAGTTTGTTCAGTGTCCTCCTTTCCACCACTGCTTCAACTGAGTCCGGTTTGCAGCCAATCACAGAGCCGGCCTTCTTAATGAGTTTTGTTTAGTCTGTTTCTCTCACCCGCAAAAGTAGCACTTTAGCAAAGTAAAGTGTGCTGGCCACAACAGACTGGTAGAAGATTTCCAACATCTTGCTGCACACGTTAAAAGATCTCAGCTTCCTCAGGAAATAGAGTCTGCTCATCCCCTTCTTGTACACAGCCTCAGTGTTGGCCTTCCAGTTCAGTCTGTTGTCGATGTGGATGCCGAGGAACTTGTAGTCCTCAACCATATCGATGTCCTCACCCTGTATCCGCAGGGGTTGAGGAGCTGTCACTGTTCTCCTGAAGTCAATCACCATCTCCCTGGTCTTAGCCACATTCAGCAACAGGTGATTTCTACCAGCCCACTCCACAAAGTCATCCACCAGTGCTCTGTACTCCTCCTCCCATCCATCACTTATACACCCAACCACCGCAGAGTCGTCAGAGAACTTCTGCAGGTGGCATGACCCGGAGTTATACTGAAAGTCTGTGGTGTACAAGGTGAACAGGAAAGGAGACAGAACAGTCCCCTGTGGAGCTCCTGTACTACTCACCACCGTGTCAGACAGGACACTGCCCAGTCGGACAAATTGTGGTCTGTCTATCAGGTAGTCAGTAATCCAGGAAATTGTGGACATGTCGACCCTTATCTCCTGCAGCTTCTCCCTCAGTAGCAGTGGCTGGATGGTGTTGAAAGCACTGGAGAAATCAAAGAATGTGATTCTCACAGTGCTGCCGGGGCCATCCAGGTGTGAGTGAGTGAGCTGCAGCAGGTAGATGACGGCGTCGTCCACTCCCAGGTGAGGCTGGTAGGCGAACTGCAGAGGGTCCAGCGATGATTTCACCTGTGGTCTCAGGTGGGCCAAGACCAGCCTCTCCAGCACCTTCATCATATGAGATGTGAGGGCAACTGGTCGGTAGTCATTGAGGCCAGATGATGTTGACTTCTTGGGGACTGGAATGAGGCAGGATGTCTTCCACAGCACCGGTATTCTCTCCTGACCCAGGCTCAGGTTGAAGAGATGTTGCAGTATAGAAGACAGCTGGCTAGCACAAGTTCTCGGAACCCTTGGGCTGATACCGTCGGGGCCTGCAGCCTTGCGTACGTGGAGCCTCTCCAGCTGTCTCCTAACCTGGCCTGTAGTCACAGTCAGACAGGGGAGGGTGCATGTTGACTCCGTGGAGGGGGTTCGTCTCTGTCCCCAGATCTGAAAGCCTTCTTCTTATTGTTAAGAAGTACTTTCAGGTCACTGGTGATCCACGGCTTGTTATTGGGGAAGCAGCGCACAGATATATTATTTCTAGTCTTTGTCTAATTTGATACAAAGTACAGCTTGTCAGCTCTTATTCACTGTAAACAGCAATACTAAAAAAAATGAAGGCAATCAGTTGCCACAGTTTGTTTGAGTTGATAAAGTTCAAAGTTGGAGGTTATCAGAGCTTAAATATAGTTTGTGTTACATGATAACAGTTAAATTCAAGTATTTGATGAAGGCAACTCAAATATTTTCAGTAAATGAAACTCACAACTCTCATTACAACCAGTTAACACAAAAAACACAAAACAAAAAGTTGAGAAAACTCAACATTTCAAGACAATTTACTTCAACAGATTTAGAGTTTTGAGCACAACCCAAACTCTTCAGTTTAGAAAAAGTTTTCCCAACTAATAAAGTTTTGTTGACTTTTACTTTTCTTCTTTAGATAAACTTGTAGAGAGAATAAATTCTTTCAAGTGAAAGTTAATAATAGTTAATAATCAATGCTAATTTTCACTGGCAACTAATTTTCAAGCACCTAAATAAAATAAATCAGCTTCATAATTCACTGTGAACAAGTTTTGAAATACAAAGATTCAAACTGATCTAAAGAAGAAAAGTAAATGATCTCAACAAAAGATTACAGGTCGGCAAAAGTTTATTTAAAAACTTTGAGTTTTGTGAGTTTGAGCTTGAATCAAAACTCTAAAATCTATTAAATGCAGTTGCCTTGAAATAATGAGTTTTCTCAACTTTTACTTATAGAACAGAACTGATTCATTTGAAGTATAAAAACATTATTTCATGTTCAGTTAAGTTCTTATTAATAGAAAAATGAGTTTGAGTTTCACTTTTTGACTTCTTACTACAATGAATTAAATTGAGCATCTGGTTTTACAGTGTAAGGGTTTAACTCTGTGTGTTTACTGGATAATAAAATATATTATTTCTAGTTATTTGTCTAACTTGCTACAAAGTTTGTCTTGTTAAGTTTTATTAGGGTAACATTGTGTTTGTTTAGTGTGTAAAAAAGAACATATTATTTCTAGTTTTTTGTCTTGTTCCATCTTATTAGTGTAAAATCAGATATGAACAAACAGTGACTTACCTGTATCACCAGTGATTTACAGTCACTTGAGTTGCTTTGATTCGTGGAGAGGTGGATTTATTTCCAGGATAAAATCCTCTGTCCACTTGGACTCTGTGAAATGACAAAGTGTCTCAGCAAAGCTTGATGATGTGTGACAGGAGTTCTATGACATCATGATGATGTCATAGTCAACAGCTGAAAGGTTCTGTGTTCCATTCAGCAGGGTTCCACATATTTAATGAGCTACACTTTTATATGGAAACAGTCGGTCACAAAGCATTTTTTGGTTTGTCTCAGTTGTTGGAAAACCTCTTCTCAACCTGTAGGAGCAGAATGCTGTCCTCAACTGTCCACAATGTGGAGCAGTTGTCACAAACCCTGAATCCTGTCCTGTTTGTCCCCAAAAGCCGACAGTAACAGATAATATGAAGAAGCTAAAAACAGCTGTCTGCATGCTGTATCACATGACATGTAGGCTATAATTCCTGCTTTTATTCAATCAAAATATAACAGAAAGATAAGAGAAAGTTGAGCTGCTACAGTGGGAGAAATTTATTCTAAAAATATGTGAAAAATGTGTTTGTGAGCTCCTCCAGCTGAATGACAATCTTATCTGCTGAAAGGATGTTTAAAATGACTGTAACACACCTGTCACCTGTGTGTAAATGTTCATGTGTCTTGTAAACAGTCAGGACACTGTGCTTCATATCATCTTTATAATATTAACCCTCAGGCCTCACTTTAACCATTTTTGCTTTTTTGGGTCTTTTTCAGTTTTCTTTTTTTTTTTTTAAGAACAGATGTTAGTTCAAAAAAATGTGTTTGTGATGAAAGCTGGAAGATTTGAAGTTAGAGAAGTAAATAAGTCTTTGTGCATGTCAGGTATATATCTCCAGTAAAAAAACCAGAGAAAAGACAAACTCAGCATGTACTAAAGTACAGTACATCAATGTAATATAGGCTGAAATCAAATATTTGCTGGATTTTTGTAGAAGCTTTACATTTGAGATTTGATTCAATCAGCAACACTTCAAAACTAAGTAAAGATTTGTTGAAAAGTCAAAGAACAGCTGGAGGTTGTCCAGGCTGCTGCTCAGTTCATCAAAGATGGTGTTTGTGTTTAGTTGTGGTTTGGTTCTTGTCAAACATGTGACAGTAATGGTATAATATTGTCATTTAAATTTGATTGGTTGTTTGACAGACAGTAGTAAATTTTGCTGAGTCATCCAGTAATGGTCATGACTCAGCATGATGTCATCTGTTCTGTGCATTGGATTATAAACAATCCAGTAGTTTGTTTTAGCAGTTTGAATATCTTAAAATAATCAGTCACTTCAGCATCCTCATCTCCTGTTTTTCACTATAATGTAAAATGATGGAAGCTTCTATTATTGTTTCATCCATTGTTGATCTGAATTCTTATTTGACCTCAATTATTTATTCTTCTGTAAATCAGACATCAACTACAACATTTTTAATAGTTTTTCAGTCTTTTTTATGTAACGTCCCTGAAGATAATACAGTAAAATCTGACACTGAGTGGAGGAGGTGTTGTTGATTTACATTTGTACAGTTTTCAATAACAGCAGCTCTGACTGTGAAGGCTGTGATAGTAAGTGATGCAGAGAAAACACATTGTTATATGTCAGTGTGAACAGTGTGCTGGTAATGACACAATGAAGAGTTGATTTAGTGGTCAGTATTGAGGATCTACTGACTGACTGGTTGTAGTTTACAGGATGTTAGTGTGTGATTTGAACACAGCTGCTGACTGACTGTTATCAAGTTGCACCATTGGTTGGTTAAAGTTTCCCCACTGGCCCTTAATCTTTCAAAATGAATCAAATATGGTTTTAAATCAAAGAAGTCTTCAATGATTTGACTCAAAGGGAGCTTAACCAGGTCATGTGATGTGATACTTCAGTACAAATTCTAATGAATATTACTAGAAACAGTTGAGAAAAGAGAAGATGGACATTTAATACTCATGAAATTAGAACACAAACACAACTGAATATGTCTTTAACAGTTGTGTGAATTGAGAGGTATATATGAATATTATCAATATATGTTTTTGACTGAATTATCAAACAGTGTGAGAAAAAACGCTCATGTCATAACTCATGTGTCTGTATTTTCCTTTATGTGATTTCAGATGTAGCGGCCAGACACGGGAGGAGGAGGAGAAAAAGATTTTGTTGTTGTTGTTATGTTAGTTAATGTTTTTGTTTGTTCTGACAGTTGTTAAGTTGTTGTGGTTATTTTATTTTTTTTAATTAAAAGTTTTTTCATAATGGCTGTTTGTCTGTTTCATTTTGAGTGTTTCCATGTCGTCTTATTTATAAAGTTAATGGAGGGAGGAAGATAACGAGATGACAGGTTTTACACACTGTGCGCATTATGTGTTTTAAACTGAAGATGAATTTCTTCACAAATTCATCATAATATGTCCAGAAATCCTGTATACAAATGAGAGGTTATTGAAGGTATCCAGGTCATTTGTTATTATACAACACAACAGTTTTAGTGTCCTGATGCTACATGCATATAAAAAATATCTACAGATAAATTCAGAGGATAAAGTTTGTACAGTGAGCAGATGTCTAGTTTGTTAGAAATTCTCCTGCTTTCAACCTTGGTGTCCTGAGTCCTGCAAATATCAGTAATTCTCTAAACCATAAATAAATAATAAACAAATATCAAGTTTCCAGTTAACGTGAGCAGAGAGGACGCACGCTGAGGACGCTCCTCAGGTTTTTTGGTCTTTAAAACATGTACATGTAGAAAACATAGTTTCAATGACCAAGAAAATATCGAACACGCCACAACCTGCACATGGTGACGACCTAAAGATGGAGCTCGCAAAACTCCATCCTTACCTGCCAGCTGACCTGAGTTCAGTGATGGATGCAGCACTGAAACCTCTTTCTAAACACCTTGGAGGAGGTAAAGGCTGCGACTGAATCCCACACCCAGACATTAGCTGATGTGGAAATGACTTTATCAGACCACAGCGAGCAGAGTCAGAGTTTTCAGTGTCATGGAGACAGCTGTGCAATGTGGACATCCAAACTCCCTGTGGAGTCACCTGTGACAACGTCAGCTTTTCTTTTTGAAGGGCTCGGCCTCTCTGCAAAATCAAAACTGGAAAGCAACAGTGCTCATCACAGATATTAATGGAAACCATAGAAACACTGATAAAAGAGTTTAAACGTTTCATGTTTAAATCAGCATAGGGTTAGGGTGGCACACAGTAGGATTTGATCATTAGCTCCTATAATCACATTGGAATTCTTTCAAAGTAAAACATGCATCAAAACATCACAACAAATGTGAACAAACTGATTCATCAGTGTGTGTGTGTGTGTGAAGGGAATTTAGGCAGGAAGAGGTAGGAAAAATGAGAAGACAGGAGAAGCTGAAAAGTATAACTTTGGGTTATGTTACTCAAAAATATTACTTGTGCAGGTTTTTTTTAATTTTTTTTTTTTTTACAAAATTCTCTACAAAACCAAATTGTTGTGGTCAATTTAAATAAAGATAGACTACTTTATTAATCCTAACGAAAATAAACAGGTTACATCAGCCACTTAACATTAATCAAAACACAAATCAATGAGGTAGATAGCAATGACTTGGAATGAAGTTGTTTTGATGTTAAAAAAATAGCTTTGATGTAGTTAAGCTACTTGTCATTTTATTGTAGCTTAGCTTGCTGCATTTCTCTGGTGGGGAGCTTCAGTGTAGTGAAGCTTCATTTAATGTAGAATAACTTGTAGCTTAGCTCACTACATTTTCCAAGTAGCTTGCCCAACACTGATAATTACAAATGCATGTAAGTGATAGATTTTTTTTACAACAGAAGATCTGATTGGACATGCCACAATTTACATTTTTTTCTCAAGAGTTAACGTATGATGGTTAGTTAATTTTAGATAATAACAAGGTAATTCATACACAATTAAACACAAAATCATTTATAATAATGGATGAATAATTTCAACATTCCTTGAACACTTATAATATGTATTCATTAATACCTGTCAGACATTACTTCTCTGACAATCGCTGATAGATAACTAGTCAAAACACATACTGTGTACCACACTAACACTTACAACTGCTTACAAGTTACATCTTTAACACTTCATGACTGAAGTTATATCACAAGTGTCTGCCAAGAAAATGCTTTTTGCTCAGAATGTGTGTGAATAACTGAAAATGAGAATGTACATGTTTGATTGTCCTGTGACAACTATTTGTTCTGTCATGATGTGTGTCTTTTATTGTTACATGTTGTTTATTGAACTGATTTCTTTACAATTTTTAAGTGTTAAAAAAAGTTTAAGCTTTCTGTCTTGACCCTAAGGCTACAGTATATGGCTAAAGCACTTAAATCATTCAGCCAATAAGACACAAAGACTTTTGAAATCTATTCCACATCTAAACTTGTTTCTCGTTCTTCTTGACTCCACCAAAGGAATCAGTGTTCATTGTCCAGCGTGTTGCTAACAGTAATGAGACTGAGGTGTGTGTTTGCTTGTTGCCTGAAGGTTGAAGGAAAGCTTGAAGCTTGACTTCAGTGAGAAATTAAGTTTTATAACATTTTGTTGTACTTTGTGCACTTTTATGCATTGTTCTGTGCCCTGTCAACATTTGGATGTTGATTAAATGACATTTTTAGTGAAGCCTGTTCCTCCCTGTCATTTTTTGCATAGATGGTAATTTTTAACACCACTCTGCAGGCAATGTAAGCAAGACATCCCTGGAATTGAATTGTCTTTTTGTGCTGTGTTTCAAGTTCTCTCGCAGCTGAGAGAACAAAGTGTCCACAAAACAATTTTTACATGTCCAACTTTCACTAACACCAGAGCACGGAGCTAATTTTGGTGTCAGAGATGAAAATATTAAATAAGTGCAGAGAACAAATTTTAAATAAAAATCTCCATGTAAATGAACAGAGGGGGGTTGCTGAGTATTCCTCCGCCTCTCTGTCTTTTCCTGTTTAAAACTTTACTTTCGGTTTCTGTCTGAACGTTGTGTCTCAGTTATTTTTTCTCCGTGTGAAACTCCAGCTAAAGGGTAAAGTAAACCAAGTTGAAATGTTTGACATCGTTAACCTCAACATGTCCGTTAGTTTAAGTTTTCAGTAGAAAACATAAAAAATCATTTAAACTCTGAGTTTGAAGTGTAAACTGTAAAACAGCCGCCGTTTCAATCTATCCGCCATGGTTGTGTGGAATGTTTGGGAGTGTAAACCCTGTGTGACTAAGAGTAGAATAGAGTTTAAGTTATGGTCAGTAGTTGAACACAGATTGTTCTTCCTGTCTTCCATTATTGATGACTGAATCAGCCTGTGGACGAGGCGGAGACGAGCTGCGCTTCTCGCCAGCTGTCAGAGCCTCTAAACCTCAACCTGACTCGGCCCGACAGCTGCTTCTAAAGGTAACCCCAGACCTGCGAAAACGATATCGCGGAGAAGTCAAACATTTGAACTCAAACCAGATCTTTTCTGAACGTAACAAGTGTTTTTAGTCGCTTAAACCGACCCAGATCAGAACCACTAACGTTTTGATTCTATTTAGCATAATTAGTTTGTACAGTGGAAACAAGTGAACGGCTCATTAAATCAGTTATGGATTCCTTTGATCGCCTCATGTTACTTGATAACTGTAGCCAATTCTAGAGTTAATACACGGCCGAACAAGTGCTGACCTCTGGGAGGGCCTCATGGGACTCCCCGGCTGCTTTGGTGACTCTCAATAACACTCGAGCTGATCGCTGGGGCCCTCGTGGCGGCGACGCGTCTTATTTCGAATTGTCTGCCCTATCAACTTTTGATGGTATTTTTTCTGTGCCTACCGTGGTGACCACGGGTAAACGGAGAATCAGGGTTTCGATTCTGGAGAGGGAGCCTGAAGAAATTGGCTTACCACATCCAAGTTGTTAATGAAGAGCTTACCTATTTTCATCATTTTCATCATTTTCAAGCCTAGACCCCTTAGGTCTGAATAATTCAAACTGAATACAGAATAATACTGGATGGTATTTTGTGCTGCCAAATTCTTTGCCTGTGTGTAATCTAGGCATCACCACCGTGTGTTGCTGGAGACCACACATTACCTTCCCTGATCACTACCTGGGCTTCAGAAGCCTGTGGGGGATGGTGGAAATTCACATTGTGTAAATAAGAGACACACCTGGACTGTGAGGCTGCACTGTGTTAACAAAGTGTCACTTAAAAAGCTTAAATTCACTTATACCTGTTTTAAACAGACCACAGACACAGTAAACATAAAAGCACTGTACTTCTTACTAGTGCAGACACAGGATCAAAGAGCTTATTTTGTCCTGACCTCTGACTTGGTATGGTTTTGTTGTTGTTGTTGTTTGTTTAAAGATTTCAAGTAAAAGCAAGAAAACCCAGTGATGGAGAGAGTATTTTGACATTTGACAGTTTAACCCACCTTTTATTACTGATGCTATGACTTGCTAATTAGGCTGGCCATATCTTTTGTTTGGCTAAGGCTTAATGGAACTCCTCTGCTGCTCCTTCACAAACAGAGAAGACAGCTTCAAGTTTTCAAGTGACATTACTACATACAAGCCACACAAACGACAGTTCAAATACAAGCACTTCACTTTTTTGTTAAGATTTTATTTTACACTTTCACAGTAAAGAAATTTTCCTCTATCATTTGCCGGGTTCTGGGACAACAGCGAAGGCTAGCCGCTCAACCAAGGAGGGAGTGAGGGGTTTCCTCCGACCGTTGCCTGGGTCTGGGACACTGCGAAGGCCGGGGGGAAAGAGGGTTTCTTTTCCGATCCGTTACTGGTCTGGGGACATGGCGAAGGCCCATGGAGGGTAGGGGGTTTCCTCCCATCCGTTGCTGGGTCTGGGACACCGGCGAAGGCCAGGGGGCGATGAGGGGTTGTTTCTTCCGATCCGTTCCTGGATTCAGGGACCACATGCGAAGGCCAGGGGGGAAAGGGATTTTCCTCCGATCCTTGCCCGGGGTCTGGGACACGGCAAGGCCAGGGGGAGCGAAGAGGGGTTTTTCTCCGATCCATTTTCCCCGGGTCTCGACGCGGCGAAGCGCCAGGGGGAAGTGGGATTTTCTCCCATGCCGTTGCCTGGGTCCCTGGGCACAGCGATAAGGCCAGGGGGCGAAAGAGGGGTTTCCTCCCATCCGGTTGCCCGGCTGGGACATCCGCGAAGGCCAGGGGGCAAAGATGGAATTTTTCCTCCGAGATCCGTTGCCCGGTGTCCTGGGACATCGGCGAAGGCCATAGGGAAGAGGGATTTCCTCCCGATCCATTGCCCGGGTCTGGGACAACGCTAAGGCCAGGGGGAAGAGGATTTCTCACGATCCTTGCCTGGGATCCGGTATAACAGGTGTGGGGGTTGGGGTGATTGTGATGCCCAATCACAATCCCTGCCATGTACAAAAGACTCTACTGACCCAGTCCTGTCAAAAAACAGCGTCAGAGGGTCAGTTATTTTCCTGGCATTATATAGTGTTTTCCCCTCAGCCTGGCATGGTGTGATTTGCATGATCCATGCCCATCAAATTAAAGGCTTAAAATTAGACCCTTTTCAGGTTGCCCAACCTTATTAATTAGAAACCTTCTCAAAAGGCCAACAGCAAAAAGTGAAACATGTCCTGATGGGCCGCTGCAGCTCACTCATCCCAGCCACTCTAATTAAGAGGGTTTCCACCAAAATTTACCCCGAGTCTGAAGACACCAACAAAGAACAGAGGAGGGAGAGTGGCCTCTGATCCAGGCTCCCGCATCCAGCCACTCCATGTCCAGGGCCCTTTACACCCCTGAAGGACTTCCTGTTCACACGAAACCAAGGTCAAACTTTAAATTTCGCATCCACTCCAATGTCACTGAGGGCTTTGAAGAGAATGACATCCCTGTCCTCTTCCTTTCTCCAACCCTCAGATCCTGCAGTGGAGCGGTTTTCAATTTGGCCGTCTTGCGTAAGGAGTGATTGATTCTGCCTGCCAACCGTGTCCATGACCTGATTGGCATCGCAGGGGAATGTCTGGGCAAATCGACGTAAGGCAGAGATCTTTGAAGAAGAAAAGGTGTCCTTGCTTCAATCTCCTGACATCTCCAGCATCCATTTTCCTGCCCTCTGCAGCTGAGATCAGTCGTCCGTGGTAATCACAGACGTTTCGCCCTTTGAAAAAGGCGAGTTTGCAACCACTCCTGTAATCAAGAGAACAAGACAATTAGATAAAAAAATGGAAAGACGAGTTGGATCAAAACAACAAACTAAATACAACAAAAAACAACTAATATCCCCACATTAATTTCAACAGCCCTTGCAATGAAAAATGTATTCCTTACCAAGGCCTTTTTCCATCACCAAAGTCCTTGATCGCAAGGCCATTCCAGCGCTGTCTGAAAACACTACTTGAGAACAGGCCTTGTCGGTCTCTATGGCGTGCTTTGGGGGCTGGTCTCCACAACTTAACGAATGTCCTCTGTCTCAGGGTGGTTTACGTCCCACCCCTGCATCTCCTATCAGTCAGCCGTTCCACCTTCCCGGCTGATGGTTTCCGGTGAGTGAAATTTGCTGAAGGAGAAAGAATGGCAAAACTTCAGTCCAGTGGGCACACCAAATAAGTTACCAATTTTGGGACTTCTTGATTTTGTAAGTAACTATCTTGCATTGTGAATTGGAGAACTTACACACCAGAAACTCTTGTCTCTGTTTGAATTGACAACCTTCGGCAGTTATAGTAGAACACCCGGTCACTTGGAAACCCGGCATCCTACGCCTCGCCTTTTTCCTGGAGGCTGTACCGTGCATTGTGCCTGGGGATGCTGGATGTGAAGGAAAAATCTGCTGGCGCCTGGTTCTCCTCTGCTAGAGGAAGGTGCCAGTCGTATGACGTCTGGCCAGAGGATTCAGGAGAGGAGCTGTAAAAAAAGGATATATGGAAAATAAGAATTAAAATTGCAAATTAGTGCAAGTTGGTAAACAGCTGTCAGATGTTATTAAAGATGTGTTAAATAAGATGAAGAACCTACCCATGCCAAGGACCTCCAGCAGGATTAGCAGTGGGCCACTACAATGTTTGGCAATCAGTCATTCTTCACGTGAAAAATGGAGAAAGTTGTTAATACTCAACTCTGAAGACTGAATGCAGAGGTCAGTACCAACAAGTTACAAAAGGACAGATGCAAAATGGATTGGGAAATGGAGGAAAAAAACATTTACCCTGGTTTTACGGACTTCCGCGAATGGACCTTGGACAGTGCTATTCGAAGTGTCTGGCAGGCATCTCCAGTAGGCTGTAATTGTTCCGTCAGAGCACTTTGGGTCCTGGTTGCTCCAGATCCAGTCTTGTCTCCAGGTAATCCAGAATCTGATGATATTCTACATACAATTTAGGAGGCTGCAGCCGTCATGCCAGTCCCTTTGGAGGCTGGCAAGGTAGTCCCGTGTCCTCTATGGACTTGGTGAGGAAGTCAAGGGTTGGCTCATCCCCCCCTCGGCCTCATGTACCGCAGAAACCTGGAACACGTTTGTCGACCTTGGAGTAGGATGAGAAAGAAATGTCATCATTAACAAAATGAAAAGAAGCTTGTTTTTTTGAAATGGCGTGCTGAGAATTGGTGCATAGAGATCTAACCCTCCTGTTTGGCATTTTGGGAACACCAATCAAGATCTCGCTGAGGTATTTCTTGTAGTCAGTGATGGAGCTTTGCCTGCTCGGGAAACTTCTGGTAACAGATCAGCCTCCTTCATCTTGACCCTCACGTGGTGGTCACAGCTGGATAGCCCTGTAAATAATTAAAAGAACAAAGCAGAAAATAAGTCATTGAAAAGCTTTAAAGCTCTTCTGTGTCTGCTGACGTACACAGCAGTAACGATGCCATTAAGCCAAACAAAAGACATGGATAACCTTAATTAGCATAGTGTACGGCACGAAGGGCATTCAAACATTTTTTTAAACCTAAATTCCAATTTCAATTGGATTTCAAGCCCCTAAAATACAAACAAAACGTGATGCATTCTGTTGCTTCCCTTTGCCAGAAAGGGTCACTCGATCCCTCGCACTTGAACAAAGAAGATGATTTGTTATCCGGTGAAGCTGGGGGTCAGCGACTACAGTGGAAGGTGGTGGTGACGTCAGCAGTGGAGGTGGCATCATCAGACAGTGGAGGTGCAGCATCAGCCGTCCGGCAGCAGAAGTGGTGGCAGCATCACTTGCAGTGTACACAGCCATTCTGGCTCATGGGCCTTGTTTTTATGAAAAAGCCACGACGGAGAGAGCTCATTCGTCCCCCCCCACAAAGTAATAAATTCGACAGGGCTTGTGGGGCAGGAGCATACTCATCTCTGTGTAGTCCCCAGGTCCTGTAAACCAAGGGTCCAACTCCTTGGCTGAGAGTCCTTTGCCTAACAGCAGCTCAGCCTGCCCCTTTCCTCAGGTTGGCAATTTTTCATGCAGAACCCAGGTGATTAATGGACCATAAGGTTGTCCAGTGGCTTGTAGCACCGCAAGCAGTGGACAATGTGCGATTAGCATCCCGCAAGATAATGAGAGAAAGTACAGCCATTAATAAAGCAGTTAAACTAAGGTAACTCTTGAGTGCTTAAACTGCAAAAAATTCAAACAAAACAGAAGCAAACGCCAGTGAAGACAAGTCAGTAAAGAGTGAATGAGTAAAAAATCAAAGTCTTACTTCCTCGGAGCATTGTCGCCATTGTACAGATGACTACGAATCCACGTAGATCGAAAAAGATAAGTAGAATAGTAGTAGCAGTAGCAGTAGCGTTGAGTAGAGTGTTGTGAAAAGATCACAGTGAAGTGCATTGAAATTTTACCCTTCCTCATTTTGTACCAAACTCCTCTGCCAGCCCCACCCACATTTTGATGCTAGGATAGGTGGGCTGGGTCAGGAGAGCTGGGGTGGGCCTGTGAAGTCATCTGCAAGATGGCCAGTGAAATTTGTTCAGAAATAAACTCCAAGCCTTAAAAATGTAGATTTTACTACAATCAGTATTCTAAAATTTTACAACATTCCTCTAGTCCATTTTATTTGAATTACAATTTCCATGTTGCACAAAACCTGACTCTTCTCAGAAGGTCCAAATGTTGGATCTGGTCAAATCACCAAATGTGCCTGAAGTTACCCAAATCTCAAACCATGAAGCACCACTGGAAATTTAAACTTCTACTAGAGACTATTATTCTACAGTTTTTTTTTTTTTTTTACAGAAATTCAAGTGAGGTCCGTACAGATCACTAAATCATGCAAATGTAATGTACCAACAGGAGCTTTTCTGTTTTCTTTTTTTTCTTCTTCTTTTTTTTCTTTTTTTCTTTTTTACATAATTTGGGGTAGTAACTTTTGTTTTGGGCTGTACATGTCCTGACCTCTGACTTTCCTGGGTTAGTAGGGGGTCATTCTGATGCCACTCTCACAATTTATCAAAGCACAAAAGTACATTTTAGTAAACTATGTATTACACTCATATAATTGAAGTATAAATTTGTCACAGTTTAATATGTAAAGTTGATGTGTGTTTTAAGCTGACTTGTTTTTCATTAGACAATGTTGACATGGTCCCACACTCACAAACTAGAAGCAGAGACTTCCACTGTGAATTTAACCTTTAAACTTCTACAAGAGACTTTTTAAAAAAATTATTTCAACAAGTCCCTAAAACAAAAACTACTCCTACAAAAGTATCACAAACTGTGTTGCAAGAGAATTTAGGACAGGAAACCATGTTTTTGGCTGTTACATTAAAAAACAATCCTGACCTCTAACCTTCCTGGGTTTCGAGTAAAAAAAAACTTTGTAGTTGGAGAGAGAATTTCACACTGAGTAGATTGATGTAACTTTGTGTTTAGTTATATAATAAAGTTGCTGAGTGTAAAAACCTGACTTCTTCTCAGAGGACCTAATGTTTGAGATCTGTGAAAACACCAAATGTTGTGAAGTACTCCAAATCTCAACCTTTCAGCAGACATCCTGTGTGAATGTTCCTGCATAGTGCAAATCTCGTGTGAACAGCCCAATTATCATGGCATTTGGTATAAAACTTGAATGTCCTCATAGACAAAGTCATGTGAACAGACCAATTATCATGGCGCCATCCTACTTTCAATCTAATGACTGATGTCCTCCATGGATCCAAACTCATGTGATCCCAATCACCCCCTAATTAGCAGTCCATAGTAAGTGTGCTGGTCGGTTAGTAAGGGGTCTCCTGATGCCACTCTCATAATTTCCAAAGCAACAAAAACATTTTAGTAAACTAAGTATTTACACTCATTATTTTGAAGTATATTTGTCACAGTTTATATTAAAGTTGATGTGTGTTTAAGCTGACCATGTTTTCATTAGACTAATGTTGACAATGTCCTAACACTCTCAAACTAGAAGCTGAGACTCCCACTGTGATTTAAAACTTAAACTTCTAACACGAGCTTATTAAAAAGTCGTATTGAGCCACTATAAGGTGACATTCTTGGACCCGGGCGCCAAGACGGCACAAAATCGAAAAAACATTTGCCAAGAATGTTTTTCATTAATCAAGAACAAAGTCGGAGGTTCGGAGACATCACATACACTGAAAAACATAACACATTGGATTTACATAATTCAAAAGTGGACATTTGTTGCAACAACAAATCATTTGCTGTGGCAAGCAAGTTACAGATTTTGTGTTTTAAAACAACACAAACTATTTATGTTCAATCAGCACAAGTACTTTGTGGTTGATTCACGAAATTGAAACATGATTCAATGAAGTCCATTTCAACTCTTTGATCATTTTAACTCCAACACAATTTCATCACTTATTGCAACACTTTTTCAGTCCCCCTTTTATTGCAACACTATTCAATCACTTAACAGGATACTCCACCAAAAATGAAAACCAATATCTATCCTACTCCACCCGTGTTGATGTGAGGATGGGTGAAGATCTCCATTCACAAAACACTCCTGGAGTCTCAAGCAAGAAAAAACAGGCCCTGCAGCTAAATCCAGTATAATTAGAGTGGAACAGTGGACCACGTTTAAAAAGAGAACACACAAAATGAACACAAAATGTCTCCATACGCTCGTGTGGTGTAATCCAAGTGTCCATGAGCTTGACATTGACATTTAACCCCAAAAGATGCCCTTTACACCTTAGCCTCTCAGTAGGCGGAGCTGCATGCACACGCCTGAAGCAGTACGGAAGCTCTCACTCAAAACATGGTGTAAATGGTGTCTTTTGGGGTAAATTAAATTTCGCGCTCACAGATTCAAAACTTTCACAGTTGCCAAAATGCAATGCAGACGTACAGGCAGACTCCTATCCAGGAGCAAAATGATGCCACTCCTGCACATTCTGAAGAACACTAGACAAAACGAGACCAGGTCCAAAAAAGTCATACTTTCATTTGGAATCAAAGGAGAAGAACAGCAGGGATAGAGAGCAGGTCCAAATTGGCCGATTGGCCACAATCTTCAATGGCCAGAGAAAAACTTCTCAACGCTTGATAGTTTATGCTGCAGATCAAGCTTATCAAAATATTTAACCAACACAGACAAAAGACACTCTCTGATATAAACACAATAATGAAAAACTTCCCACACCTTACCAAAATATCAAGGACAAATTTTCAAACCATACATGACAACGTACACTGGTCTCCAAGAACGGCAAGAACAAATATTATCTCACTGGAGAAAGACAGTTTGGATTTTAATGTGCCAAGACAAAAACTTCCGCCTTTGGACAGAGTATCAATGATTGAATTCTACACTAATCAAAAGCTCTGCACAGGCCTTGAGACATTGTGTCTTTAAAGTGTCCCTGTCCCGGGAAAACGATTAACAGACAAATCCTCTCTCATTTCTGGACCAAAACAAACATGTTTTGATTCGTTTCTTAGTTGTTGTTTTTTTTTTTTTTTTTCTGTTTTTACTGTCTTTTTAATGTCTTGCCCAGAGTTACCAAATGGCCAAATAACCTTGGGGTTAGAGCTGCCTTTGTGGGTATCAGTTGGTACAGTGAAACTAAAATTTTAATTGCCCATTATCACTTCCCTCAATCATACATGTAATAGGTTAAGCTTCACTGAATGTTTTGAGAAAATGTGTTGTCAGTTGGGACAATTGCTAAATTTGTTAAAGTAAAACCAAATTGAATGCTCCATTATCATCCCTCAGTCACATGTAAATAATTAGACTGGACTGAAATGTTTTGAGAAACATTTGCATCCTCTAACTATCTGAATGAAACACGAGTTTGATATGTAGAAAGAGCAGATTGTAAACTCTATTTTGGTGTGTACCGTGATTGAATTAAAGCATGTGGAAGAGAAATACTCAGATACTGTCCCCTCTTGTATTGAACTGTTTCATGGTATAAGTCACATATCTGGTTAAATGTCAAACATATATTTTTGAATGTTCCCCACATAAGGGAAGTCTGGTCAAAAGCACCCTCTTCTGCTAAAACACAACAATAAAAAACTTTGAGAGAGCCCACCTGTCCCTACCTCCACCTCACATACTGTGTCCATGATCTGATATCATTATCTCTCCTCCATAAAGTCTGCATATATTGCTGAGTGTTCCCCAAATTGAGGGAAAAGCAAAAAAACTCCTTCATTTCTAGCCAAAACAGACCATATTTTCATTATTAATCCCACCTCAAATATTTGGCTTGAACTATGTCCATGTCTGAATTGACATAAATCTGGATAAATTCATCATATATGTTGAATGTTTCCCGCCAAATAAGGGGAAGTCTGGTGTTTTTTTGAAAAAATACACTCTGATATAACACACACCTTCCAAAATCATCATTATTATCTGTACTGGAGAAGTACAGTTGGATTTTAATGGTCAAGAAAAGACCCCCCCCCCCCCCTTTGGACATAGGATCAACCATGGAATTCCACAGGTAATTCAGAAAGTCCCTCCGCACCGGGCTAAAAAGGTTATGCTATGACTGAATGTATTTGAGTATTGCAGTCAGCTGCTAGACAACGGTGACTTGAAACTCTTTTTCACACACTTTGAATTTTTTCTTGATAATCAACCATTTGGCTGTATACTTAAACCCCTGTGTACTTTGCTACTGTGAGAATGTACATTATCTTCATTGTGTGAAAAATACAGGAATCATATTATCTTATTCTGTTTCTGTCTTCGAATCAATGCTAGTTACTTAATTTACCAAGCCATGTACCCAGGTAAGAAGTATAGTGTTTTTTTTCTTTAAACTTTACTGTGTCTTGGTCTTGTTTGAGAACAGGTACAAGTGAATTCAGGCTTAAAGGTGACACTTGTAACACCAGTGCAGCCTCACAGTCCTGTGTGCCTCTTACACACACGTGAATTTCCCCCATCCCCCACAGGCTCCTGAAGCCCACTAGAGAACAGGGAAATGTGTAGTCTCCACGCACCACACAGTGGTGACTGTCTATATTAAACACAGGCAAAGATTTGGAGGCACAAAATACCATCCAGTATAATTCATATTCATTTAAATTTTGGACTTTCCTGAAGACGAAAGGGCATAAAAACCAAGAAGGAAAAGAAGTAATTTTAATCCCTTCTATCCACATTAATATCACATTGATATGATATTAACATACAATTGTGATGCACATACACAACAGAGCAAAAACAAATGTGTACAAATGCAGTGGATTTTGGACACTTTCTGAAGATTAAAGGGGGAAGAAACACAAAAGGAAAAGCAAAGTTACATCTTAATCCCTTCTGTCCCACAATGATATGATAGTAATATGATAATATCACTAAATGTGGATGCACATACACCACGATCCAAAATCCTGAAGAGGCAAAAAACAAAGTGTACTAATGCAGATGGATTTTGACACTTTCTGAGGATTAAAGGGTAGAAATACAAAAAGAAACAAAGTTACATCTTTAGTTACAACTTACTTATATCCACTTAGAAATCAGCATTCTTATGACAATGTCAGCATTTATGATGATGGTGAAGGTTATGAAAAGGCACAAAATTTGGAAAAAAAGAGGATTAAAGTGCAGATTAAGATAAGTTGAATAACACACATGAACAAAGAGCATTTCAGCATATGCCTGAGGCCAGTTTTTGCAGTCCTCATCCTTAGTGAAGTCAATCACCACATGCACAACCAGATCAACACTGGTGCTGCAAATCACAAAATTAAAAAAAATATGGATTATGCAATGTGGTTATTTCATCTTGCTTGCAGCAGTGGTGTTCAATGAGTGTGCTTAAGTATATTGATCATATTTGTGGGTTTTATGGCACCCTTCAATACCATTAAGTGCATGTGTCCAGACAATACTGGCTTATGCTTCAACATCTGGATTGTCCTGATGACCTGGTGCAGCACCATGCAGGGTGTTATGAGCATGTACATGTGTTCCACATATGAGCATGGTACATTTCAACTGCAGAAAATGAAAGCTTAAGTCACAGCAGCCGCCCATGATGAAAACCCCATTCTTCCCCGATTGAGTGGCTCAATCTCCTCACGATCAACACAATGTTGCATAAGGCGAAAATATGAAAAAAAATCGGGTTATGTGGTTATGTGTTGCTAACGCAGTTGTGTTTCCATTGAGTGAACTTAGAGTACATTTTTGATCATTTTGTGTGTTTAGTGGCACACTTCAACACACAAGGGCAGTGTCAAGTGTACTGTTGGGGGGGGGGAGCTCAACACCAATTGCGCCGTGTCAACCTCTCTCTAAAGTTAATGAGGTTTTGAAGTAAACTTTTTCATCTGGTCATTACTGAATAAAAATGTAATCGTCTCAATTACTGATAAATAACCTTGACACGTGTCTTGCTGCCAACACTTGCTTCACATGGTGCCCTGGTTTACTTACAGTGTCGTCCTGTGACCAAAGAAATATTTCTTTTGGCTTCACGAGATCAAATTTCCACCCCCTCTCAAAATATTTGTTCATCTTGAAAGGAGGCGTTGTCAGTATCTTTAACATTCATTTAGGGAGTTTCAAATTCACCCATTAATGACTGGACAGCCTCATATCCAAGAGCTACCTGCAGATTATTCCAACAATGTAGGTTGAATGTTGTAAACTTTCTACAGTCCTCTATAGCACCACTCGGGTGTACAATGTTA
Source organism: Lutjanus argentimaculatus (assembly GCA_034769285.1). Classification (NCBI taxonomy): domain Eukaryota; kingdom Metazoa; phylum Chordata; class Actinopteri; order Lutjaniformes; family Lutjanidae; genus Lutjanus; species Lutjanus argentimaculatus. Next base: position 14,280 of record JAWZSL010000211.1, on the reverse strand, counting down.
ACACTTGTTGTTACAGAGACATTAAAGTTTGTACTCGATGAAGAGCACATTTTGTCAAAAAGAAGGCAGCACATCACTATGACTGGGCTGATTTAAATGTGAACACAGTCCTGGCGTTCCCTCATATTAGATGTCTCACTCACTGATGTATCTGAACTGTGGTCATTAAGCTTGAAATGACACATTGTCCCATGGATAATGTTGTGGCCTGTTTGACTCTATGAAGATGTCCAGAAAATGGAATTGAAGTTATAGATATGTTCTTGATCTATCATCTTGTCTGCACATTAGAGTCCCCTGGCTGGATAAGACATTATTCACACAGAATCCTGACTGATCCACAATTTCAAGGCCTTTGGACATCATGTTTGGGTTTGTAATACAGATAAAGACTTAAAACCTGAGGTACAAGATTGGTTTAGCTTCTCAAAAATGCATATAGTCCTTTATTGCCTTTGAACGTTGTAATCCTACAATATAATTCACTGATGTACTCAAACTCAGTGAATATATCTGATCATTTAGTTTAAGATAACTTTATTTTAAAAGGCTGTCTGCTTTAAAACCAATTGATTCCAATTTACAATCTTATTTCAAGATTGATTGTTATTGATCATTGTTATTGTTATTGAACATTATTGTTGTTATTATGACAACAGTTTTCAAGATGTGTAGATTTGTTGATGTCTGATGGTAAAAAGTTTTATCTTTGAATAGTAATCACGGTGTTTTTGAGACCAGTGGGATGTACTTATATGATTAAGACTTTGCTGTTTAGTTTATATTCCTGTTACATGTTATCCACTAGACCAAACTGTTGTGATTGTATGTCTACTTACAGACTTCCATATGTAAATATGATGCTGGTAACACTTTCCATGTTTTAACAGTAGCTGTTGTGCATTACAAAATTACTCGGATTTTATTGGCCTAATAATCTAAATTAACATTGAAGACCTCACCACTTTGTTGTGAATTGGCACTATACAAATAAAATTTGATTTGATTTGATTTGTATATTACCAGTGTTGGGTCAGTACGGCGTTACTTAGTTTAACTACATTTCACAGTAACGTGGTCGTAACGTCGCTGTTTTCTACATCAAATAGTCTTTTCCAGTAGTGAAGCTACTTTAGTGATTCAAATAACGCTAGCGTCCACAGAACTAAATTTCCCCCAGCTTTTCTAAACCTTAAACGCAACTGTAACATGGCCTATGTTTACTGGGTTCGCTCAGCACAATAGACAGCCACAGTACATCACTGAATGCAAAATCTCTATTAATTTTACCCACACACGTTGTAACATGACACAACTGAATTTATCTGCTTGCCCGGGAACGCGTTTCATACATCTTCATGAACATTTCTTTTTAACACCTGCCCAAGCTCCAAATCATCCTTTATATAAGGACACAGACTCAAGGTCTCCCTGCCTGTGTCAGTGTGTGTGTGCTTTTTTCTCTCCCTTTCCAGCATGCGACTGCAGAGAGACAAAGAAGCATGATAAGCCACAGAAATCACCTGTGTCACAGCAGCACTGGCACTGCTGGGGGAGGGGCTCCGGGGGCCATGGGAGTCCCGCTCCCTCGGGACGCGCGAGGCTCTCAGCGCTGTCTAGTGGCCTGCACTGCGATTTGCTCTCAGTTGACTACCGTCCTCTCCTGGGAGGCCATACCAGAAGGGATAATGACAAGAAAGCAACGTCACAAGACCACTGGCAATAGGGGGAACGCATGCGGATCGTATCCCACACGTGCTAAGCGAATTCTGTCCATCACCTCAACAAGTGCCCGTCATAGACTGTGTAAGAAAAAGTTGCCTGTGAGTTGTCTGATGCAGCGGGGCAGGATGGAAAGCGCGCAGCCAGGAGAAATGGTGAGGAGGGATCCAGAGACTTAACATCTCGTGAATCTCATGACCATACCTTAACAAGTTCGTGATACTTATCGATGTTTACTGTGCAAACCCCTAAGGAAACCCGTGTCAACATCCAAGACGTTCAACACAAAGTTAAGAAACACATTCAGGTATTTTCCCGAAGTTAAACAACAATCGCCAGCTAAGATAATCATCACAAAACTCAGTCAGCAAACAACCAACAGCTAACATGGCACAAGCTAGCAACATGTCCATTGGCTTGCAAAGATAAAAGTGTGTGTGTGTTAAGCTGTCTGTCTGCGAACGCGTGTGTGTGTGTGTGTGTGGTGTGAAGGGGAATTTAGGCAGGAAGAGGCAGGAAAAATGAGAAGACAGAGGAAGCTGAACTTGGTTTTATGTTATTCAGAAATAATATTTTGTGTAGGTTTTTTTTTTTTTTTTTTATTTTTTTTTTTACAAATTCCTCTACAAAACAAATTGTTGTGGTCAGTTTTCAAAAAAGATAAGACTACTTTATTAATCCAAAAGAAATAAATGGGTTACATCAGCCACTTAACATTAATGAAAACATAAAACAATGAGGTAGATAGCAATGACTTGGAATGAAGTTGTTCTGATGTTTAAAAAAATAGCTTTGATGTAGTTAAACTACATCTCATTTATTGTAGCTTAGATCTTGCTGCATTTCTCTGATGGGTAGCTTCAGTGTAGTGAAGTCTTCATTTAATGTAGAATAACTAACACTACATTTTCCACCCAAGTAGGCCTTGCCCAAACACTGATCTGTCCGACTGTGACGTCACAAATCACTGTGTCCTGTTACATCACAGTTGGCTGTGATCTTTCCAATTGGCTTTGATCTGACCAATGTGACATCACAAAGCGCTCCTGATCTTCCATTGTGACATCACAAAGCGCTGTGATCTGTCCACTGTGACATCACAAATTGGCTGAATCTGTCCCATGTGACAGCACAAAGCGCTTTGATCTGCCCACAGTGAATCACAAGCGCTTTGATCTGTCCACGGTGACATCACAATTTGGGCTGTGATCTGTCCACGGTGACATCACAAGCGCTCTTGATCTGTCCTCTGTGACTATCACAAAGCGCTTTGATCTGTCCATTGTGACATCAAAAGCGCTGTGATCTGTCCACTGTACATCACAAAGCGCTTTGATCTGTCCATTGTGACATCACAAAGCGCTGTGATCTGTTTCAACTGTGACATCACAAAGCACTGGGATCTGTCCATTGTGACATCACAAAGCGCTTTGATCAGTCCACTGTGACATCACAATTGGGGGGGGGCCCCCCTTTTTTTGATCTGTCCACTGTGACATCACAATTGGCTGGTGATCTGTCCACTGTGACATCACAAAGCACTGTGGTATTTCTGTCCACTGTGAGACATCACCATTGGCTGTGATCTGTCCCACTGTGAACATCACAAAGCACTGTGATCTGTCCCACTGTGGACATCACAAAGCGCTTTGATCTGTCCACCGTGACAACACAATTGGCTGTGATCTGTCCACTGTGACATCACAAAGCGCTTTGATCTGGCCACCGGACATCACAATTGGCTGTGATCTTCCAATGTCACATCACAATTGGGCTGTGATCTGTCCACTTGGACAGCACAAAGCGCTTTGATCTGTCCCACTGTGACAACACAAAGCGCTTTGATCTGCCACTGTGACATCACAAGGCGCTTTGATCTGTCCATTGTGGACATCACAAAGCGCTGTGTTCTGTCCACTGTGACATCACACAGCCTTTGATTGTCCCATTGTGACATCACAAAGCGCTGTGATTCTTTTTCACTGGTGACATCACAAGGCGCTTTGATATGTCCATTGTGAAATCACAAAGCGCTTTGATCTTTCCTTTGTGACATGACAAAGCGCTTTGATCTGTCCACAGTTGACATCACAAAGCGCTTTGATCCTGTCCCAATGTGTCATCACAAAGCGACTGTGGTCTGGTCCCGTGAGACAGCACAAAGTGCGCGCTTTGATCTGTCCCACTGTGACATCACAAAGCGCTTTGTCTGTCCACTGAGACATCACAAAGCACTGTGATCCGGTCCATTGTGACATCACAAAAGCGCTTTGATCTGTCCACGTGACATCACAATTGCAGTGATCTGTCCCACTGTCGACATCACAAAGCACTGTGATCTGTCCACTGTGACATCACAAAGCGCTTTTTTGATCTGTCCACCAGTGACATCACAATTGGCTGTGATCTGGCCACTGTACAGCACAAAGCGCTTTGAACTGTCCCACAGTGACATCACAAAAACGCTTGTGCTCTGTCCACTGTGACATCACAAGCGCGCTTTGATCTGTCCATTGTGGACATCACAAGCATGGTGAACTGTCCACTGTGACATCACAAAACGCTTGATCTGTCCATTTGGACATCACTAAGCGTTTTTGATCTGTCCTTATTGTGACATCACAAAGCGCTTGGATCTGTCCGACCATGACATCACAAATGGCTGTGATCTGTCCACCGTGACATCACAATTGGAGTGATCTGTTCACTGTGACAGCACAAAGCGCTTTGAATCTGTCCACAGTGACAACACAAAACGCTTTGATCTGTCCACTGTGACACACAAGGCCTTTGATCTTGTCCATTGTGACATCACAAAGCGCTGTGATCCCCCCCCCCCCGGGGGGTGGGGGGGGGGGGGGGGGGGGGGGGGGGGGGGGGGGGGGGGGGGGGGGGGGGTGCCACCCCCCCCCCCCGGGGGGGGGGGAACGCCCCCCCCCCCCCCCAACCGGGGGGGGGGGGGGGGGGGCCACCCCCCCCCCCCCCCCCCCCCCTGTCCACTGTGACATCACTAAGCGCTTTGAACTGTCCACTGTGACATCAACAAAGCGCTTTGATTCTGTCCCACTGTGACATCACAAAGCGCTGTGATCTTCCCGTGTGACAGCACAAAGTGCTCTGATCTGTCCACGTGACAGCACAAAAGCGCTTTGATCTGTCAAAACACTGTGACATCAAAAGCACTGTGATCTGTCCCTGTGACATCACAAAGCACTTTGATCTGTCCACTGGACCATCACAATTGGCTGTAATCTGTCCACTGTGACAATCACAATGGCTGTGATTGTTCCACTGGGACCACACAAAGCGCTTTGATCTGTCCATGTGACACACAATTGGCTGTGATGTGTCTCACTGTGACTCAAAAAGCACTGTGATCTGTCATCTATGACATCAGAATAAGTCTTTGATACTTTCCATGTGACATACAAAGCGCTTGATCTGTCCATCGTGACATCACAAAGCGCATTGATCTGTCCACTCGTGACATCACAAAGCCCTGTTGATCTGTCCATTGTCACATCACAAAGCGCTGTGATGTGTTCACGTGACCATCACAAAGCGCTTTGATCTGTCCACTGTGACATCACAAAGCGCTTTGATCGTCCACTGTGACTCACAAAGCGCTTGATCTGTCCATCGTGACATCACAAAGCGCCTTTGGATAGTCACTGTGACATCACAAAAGCACGGTGAATCTGTCCAATGTGACATCACAAGGCGCTTTTGATCTGTCCACTGTGACAGCACCAAAGTGCTCTGTCTGTCCACTGTGATAGCACAAAGCGCTTTGATCTGTCCACTATGACATCAAAAGGTGGCTATGATTCTGTCCATCGGACAACACAAAGCGCTTTGAACTGTCCACTGTGACATCACAAAGCGCTGTGATCTGGTTCCCGGTGACAGCACAAAGTAGCTCTGATCTGTCCACTGTGACAGCAACAAAGCGCTTTGATCTGTCCACTGTGACATCACAAAGCACTGTGATCTGTCCACTGTGACATCACAAAGCACTTGATCTGTCCACTGTGACATCACAATTGGCTGTAATCAGTCCCACTGTGACATCACAATAGGCTGTGGAATGTTGTCCACTGTGACATCACAAAGCGCTTTGATCTGTCCATGTGACATCACAATTGCTGTGATTGTCAACCGTGACATCACAAAGCACTGTGATCTGTCCACTATGACAACAGAAGGTGCTTTGATCTGTCCATTGTGACATCACAAAGCGCTTTTGAACTGGTCCATCGTGGACAATCACCAAGCGCTTTATCTGGTCCACAGTGACATCACAAAGCCCTGAGATCTGTCCATTGTCACATCACAAAGCGCTGGATGTGTTCACAGTGACATCACAAGGCGCTTTTGATATCTGTCCACTTGACATCACAAAGCGCTTTTGATCTGTCCACTGTGACAATCAAAAGCGCTTTGATCAGTCCATCGTGACATCACAAAGCGCTTTGATCTGTCCACTGTGACATCACACACACGTGATCTGTCCATTTGACATCCACAAGGCGCTTGATCTGTCCCCACTGTGGAACAGCACAAAAGTGCTCTGACTGTCCCACTGTGATAGCCAAAGCGCATTGATCTGTCCACTATGACATCACAAGGTGCTTGATCTGTCCATCGTGACCATCACAAAGCGCTTTGAACTGTCCACTGTGACATCACAAAGCGCTGTGATCTGTCCCCGTGTGACAGCACAAAGTGGCTCTGATCTGTCCACTGTGACAGGCACAAAGCGCCTTTGATCTGTCCACTGAGACATCACAAAAGCAACTGTGACTGTCCACTGTGACATCACAAAGCGCAGTGATTTGTTCACAGTGACATCACAAGGCGCTTTGATCTGTCAGCGTGTACATCACAAAGCGCTTTGATCTGTCCCACTGTGACATCACAAAGCGCTTTGATCTGTCCATCGTGACTAAAGAATCACAAAGCGCTTTGATCTTCCACTGTGACATCACAAAGCACAGTGGATCTGTCCATTGAGACATCCCAAGCGCTTTTTGATCTGTCCACGTGTGACAGCACCAAAGTGCTCTGATCTGTCCACTGTCATAGCACCAAAGCGCATTGATCTGTCCACTATGACATCACAAGGGGTGCTTTGTTTCTGTCCATCGTGACATCACTAAGCGCTTGAACTGTCCACTGTGACATCACAAAGCACTGTGATCTTCCATCGTGACATCACAAAGCCAACTTTGATCTGTCCACTGTGACAGCACAAAGTGCTCTGACTTCCACTGTTGACAGCACAAAACGCATTAGATCTGTCCACTGTGACATCTCAAAGCACTCGCTGTGGATCGTCCACAGTGACATCACATTGGCTGTGATCTGCCACTGTGACACCACAATTGGCTGTGATCTGTCCACTTGACATCACAGAGCACTGTGATCTGTCCCACTGTGCATCAAAAGCGCTTTGATCTGTCCACCGATGACATCACATTGGCTGTGATCTGTCCACCTGTGACATCACAAAGCACTTTGATCTGTCCACTTTTGCCATCACAATTGGCCTGTGGATCTGTCCATTGTAGACATCACAATTGGTCTGTGATCTGTCTACACTGTGACAGCACAAAGCGCTTTGATCTATCCACTGTTGCCATCACAAAGGCATTGATCTGTCCACTGTGACATCACAATTAGGCTGTGATCTGTCCCATGTGAAAGCGCAAGCGCTTTGATCTGTTCCCGTGTGAAAGCACAAAGCGCTTTGATCTGTCCATTGTGACAAGCACAAAGCGCTTTGAATCTGTCCACAGTGACATCACAAAGCGCTTTGATCTGTCCCACTGGACATCACAATTGGCCTTTGATCTGTCCCATGTGAAAGCACAAAAGCGCTTTGATCTGTCCATTGTGACAAGCACAAAGCGCTTTGATCTGTCCCCTGTGACTCACAAAGTCCCCCTTTGATCATGTCCACTGTGACATCACAAAGCGCTGTGATCTGTCCCATGTGACAGCACAAAGTGGCTCTTGATCTGTCCACTGTGACATCACAAAGCGCTTTTAATCTGTCCACCGTTACACCACAAATGGCTGTGAACTGTCCCTGTGACATCACAAACCCTTTGATCTGTCCACTGAGACATCACAATTGGCTGTGATCTGTCCACTGAGACATCACAATTGGCTGTTTCTGTCCACTGTGACAGCACAAAGCGCTTTTGATCTGTCCACTGTGACATCACAAAGTGCTTTGATCTGTCCACTGTGACTTCACAATTGCTGTGATCTGTCCCATGTGAAAGCACAAAGGCGCTTGATCTTCCATTGTGGACAGCAACAAAGCTCTTTTGATCCTGTCCCTCGTGACAATCACAAAAGCGCTTTGATCTGTCCACTGTGCAACACAAAGCGGTGGTTGAATCTGTCCCATGTGACAGCACAAAGTGCTCTGATCTGTCCCACTGTACAGCACAAAGCGCTTTGATCTGGTACCAAAGTGACATCACAAAGCACTGTAATCTGTCCATTGTGCATCACAAAGCGCTTTGGAGCTGTCCACTGTGACATCACAATTGGCTGTGACTGTCCACTGTGACATCACAATTGGCTGTGACCTGTCCCACTGTGACATCACAAAGCACAGTATCTGTCCACTGTGACACACAAATCCCCCCTCTTTTGATCTGTCCACCGTGACATCACAATTGGCTGTGATCTTACATTGGACATCACTAAGCACTTTGATCTGCCACTGTGACATCACAAATTGGCTGTGATCTGGGGGGGGTCCACTGTGCATCACAATTGGCTGTGATCTGTCCACAGTGACAGCACAAAGCGCTTTGACTCTGTCCACTGTGACATCACAATTGGCTTGTGATTTGTCCACTGTGACCTCACAAAGCGCTTTGATCTGTCCATGTGACATCCACAATTGGCTGTTGATGTGTCCAATGGTACATCACAAAGCACTGTGATCTGTCCACTAGACATCACAAGGTGCATTGATCTGTCCACTGTGACATCACAAAGCGCTTTGATCTGTCTCACACTGGACATCACAAAGCCTGTGATCTGTCCCATTGAACAGCACAAAGCGCTTTGATCTGTCTATTGTGACATCACAATTGCAGTGATCTGTCCACTGTGACATCACAGATTGGCTGTGATCATGTCCCATGTGACAGCACAAAGCGCTTTGATCTGTCCAATGTGACATCACAATTGGCTTGATGCTGAGCCACTGTGACAGCACAAAGCGCTGTGATCTGTCCACTGTGACATCACAAGGCGCTTTTATCTGTCCATTGTGACATCACAAAGCGCTGTGTCTTCCACTGTGACATCACAAAGCACTGTGATTTTTTTTTTCTGTCCATTGTGACATCACAAAGCGCTTTGATCGGTCCACTGTGGACATCACAATTGGGCTGTTGGATCTGTCCACGTGACATCATCTGCTCTGCAGGCATCATCACTTCTGTCCGTCACTGCGGTTTGAGCGTGTGCAAACGCCGCTGCTGTTCTCCAGCTCGTCGATCAGCTTCTGCTTGATGGCGAAAAATTTTTTTTCCCCCCCCTCACAGTGATGTTGGCCAGATCAGGCCTGGAAGTTCTCTGTTGGACACACAGGAATCAATTAATATTGACAATGACGTGTTCAAAGTGACTTTCAAAAGTTAAGCTTAGACAAACGAATGTATTGCTTTTAATAAATACCATTATAAGCCTGCTATACTTTTCTCCATTTTCGTCAGCCTCACGTTCTTTCTTTTCATGACAATTGTTACTGGGTTGTAACACCATCCGTCATGTTGGTGTGTTCCTCCCAGAAAGACAACTGAACCAATGTAACCAAGCAGATTTGCATTGTAGCTAAAGAAGACAACTGTGGGCTGTGGCATCACAACTTGTGTCTTCATTTCATGTACTTTATAGAATCTATTCTCTCAAAGGTCGCCGCGCGCCTCTTTTTATTTATTGTCAATAATAAATAAAACAGTAATTGTACTGGGAAAGCTAAAGAAGACAGGACTGTGTCCCCGCTGGCCTCAACACACAACTACAGTCATCGACTTATTTGTTATACGTGTTTCCTGCATCTTTAAGTCATTTTGGGTGAAATTAGCATTTGTGATGACCTCCTAAATGTAGATTTGACTGTCCAAAAAAACAGTAACAGAATGTAACATTAACCTATTTTAATGTCACAATGTGAGCATATGGCTGCTTCTCTTTTCTTTTCTTTTTTTATCATTTCAGTTTATTTTTATATTAGTTGAGGCTGTACTGGTAGTATGTCAACACAAGCTTTTCAAAGGTCATTTTAATAAAAAATGTAACTGTGTGAAGTATTTTACAAACCATTAAACAATTAAATGGGGGTTTTTCAACAGTAAAATTCAGAGTTTTATGTATTGTTACAGTTGTGATAAGACAAAAAAAATTTTTTTCTCAAAAAAGACATTTAAAATAGAGACTGAACAATCCAACTTTATCAAAGTAACATTAAACTGCATTAAGTTCCAATTGAATTTTAAGGTCCTAGTCAAAAACTTTTAAGGCCAATAAAAAGTAGTTTAAAATGAACTCCACCTCAATAAGCGCTTTGATCTGTCCATATGTGACATCACAAAGCGCTTTGATCTGTCCACGGTGACATCACAATTGGCTGTGATCTGTCCACTGTGACCATCACAAGCACTGTGAACTGTCCATTGTGACATCACAAAGTCCTTTGATCTGTCCACAGTAAAGCACAAAGCGCTTTGATCTGTCCACTTTGACATCACAATTGGCTGTGATCTGTCCCCCACTGTGACATCACCAATTGCTGTGATCTGTCCCACTGTGACATCACAAAGCGCTTTGGATCTGTCCATTGTGAACATCACAATTGGCTGTGTCTGTCCACTGTGAGTGACATCCAACGCACTGTGATCTGTCCCATTGTTGACATCACAATTGGCTGTGATTGTTGTCCACTGTGACATCACAAAGCACTGTGATCCGTCCACTATGACATCACAGGTCTTTTATCTGTCCATTGTGACATCACCAAAGCGCTGTGATCTGTCCACTGTGACATCACAACATGGCTGTGATCTATGGCAAGCCGTTTAACATTAATAGCTAAATTTGACCTATCCGGAATTAACATTATAGATATCAAATAATATCCTTTTGGACTATCTAAAATTTTATATTATGACAGTAAGATTTTCATTAAAGAATATCTATAACTTCATCTGACTATAAACAAGTTTACATTTAGAAGATATCGTAATTCAGTTTTGACTAGTCAGAATGGTTCATGTTAGAGAAGAAATGCACATGATGAAGAAAAATAGAAGAAATGACATTTGCTGGTAGGTTGGACAAGGTTGTCAGAAAATCCACGAAATAGAACGAACGATCGCCAAGCAATTTGGGCGAACGAGAGCTTCGTTCACTTCAGATCTGTACTAGAAATTTACAGCGTATTTGAACCATTTTTGTCTCCCTACACTCTGGAGGACCGCGACAAAGCAGGAATGTCTCAGTACACTCATCTCTGGAGTATCCAATCAAGCTGAAATGGAGGATTTACACAGTTTCCAGTCACATCGAATTTCAATGGGTGAGATTATTTTGTTTTGTACAACATGACATAACTTTTACTATTAATAATCAGACGGCAAAAGAAACGCTAAGTTATTTTGGACCAAGTTGGGAATATACAATAGTTGGCAAATAATCTGGGCCACACCTGGATAAAACTACTGTCATTTCTCCTGTCTCATGTGTTGGTGGGTCTGTTGCACGAGGGTCTTAAATTTTCGTTTACAATTTTTTTTATATTTCCTGAAGGTGACATTTTTTGGTTCTTGTCCTTTTGTATGACTGTAAGAAGTATCGTAATGTCATAAATAACTGTCAATGGATATATTTTGGTGTCATTTATTATAATGCTGCTTGTGATGCTTGTTTAAAAGCAAATATTTAGTAATGAAAAAGAACCTAAAAGTGCTGTTTTTAAAGTGCTAGTAGAATCAAAATACAAATGGGCCTATTCCAGGCAATAAGAATGTGTTTATGATAAATAATTGTTTTCTACAGCTTAAAATCCATACTGATTTTTCATTATATCTTTCATACTTTTGCCGGTATAGTCATGAAGTTGGTATTAAATTTTATTGTAAGTGGTATTAAAAGGTCTTTAAAAAGTGTTAGATTTAAACTTGGAGAACCCTGGAGGTACCCTGGATGCACAAGCCATCCAAACCCTCCTATTGCACAACATGGGTTTCAAATAACCCAAATTCATTCCTATGTGATTTCATGCATTGCTGAGTGTTCCTTTGCTATATTTTTCAATTGATCTTTTTTTTCATAATTTAACATCCCAAGTTTGCTACTGACACCTGGGTGTTAAAAAGATAATGATTTGTGGTAATCGAAAACTAGATATATAATGAAAACTTGGAATATTAAATTATATAATACATTTATCTCAAAGATAAAGCAAAGTATTGCTTAGGAAATTAATACGGGTCATTTTAGACCCATGTTGTGCATTAGAGGTGTAGTGATACAAAAAAAAAATTTATTCAAAAAGTAAGAAAGAAATGATAATAAAGATTTGTGATGGTCAAAGACAAGTTAATTGAGAAATACCTGGAATACTGAGATAGATAGTAAAAGATATAAAAAATGAAAACTCAGCTGGGGCTTTTTAGACCCATGTTGTGCATCAAAGGGTAAAGTACATTGCCTGATTTTCTTATGACTCCAAGTATTTTGAAATTCATGTAAAGTTTACTTTAAGGCTTGGTTCTGTTTAATACACTGGTTTTCAGTGAAATTATCTCAATAGAATTTGTGCTAAATACTTTATAGGAATATTAAAATATTTTCTCCTTTGTTTCAGGACGGCGAGGGCGACCAGCGATTCATGTAACCAGGGACCAAATTGATTTTCTTATGAAGCAAGGCCACACAGTGAAGCGAATGGCAAAAATTTTGGGTGCTCCTCATCATTTTTGTATAAGAGGTCAAAGTTGCTTGGTATACCAGTGAAGAGCAGATTTTCTGTGATAGATGATGAAGAACTTGAACGTCATGTAAGACGACTTCAAGGCCTGTATCCAAACTCGGGAAATGAGGTAATTGAGGGTTTTCACTGTATTCTAGAGTTTTATTGCCACAAAACATAAAATTGTATATTTTTTTTAGTAATTCATATTATTACAATTTCAGATGATGAGAGCATTGTTGCGTGCAGATGGACTGCTGGTTCCATGACATAGGGTGCGTGAGATGTTGGCTCAGATAAACCCAGCAGCTACTGCTAGGAGATGGAGCAGCACTGTGGCAAGACGGGTGTATCATGCACTTTACCCCAACAGCCTGTGGCATATAGATGGAAACATGCGCCTCATAAGGTGAATTCATCCTGGTAAAAATGTTGCTTAACCACAATCTGCGACCTCTATACTGTAATGATGTAGTCACAGCTATAGGTCAGGTAGTCAACATTTGGCCATGAGGCACACATGAAGTCAGTGCTATTGAAAATTATATGGGAAAGCAATCAGCCAACAAATATAAAACAGACTATCTCTTCCTTAATGTCATTTCAATCATTCTCAAGAAAACCAACAAACAAATATTCAACTCCAGTATAAGTTATAAAATATATTATTTAGGAACCCCGTGAGAGAATTTGGAATACTGTTTTGCTATAGTATTCCTCCCAACTCTGCTTTTCGTGAGCAGTGCTGCCATTCTTGGTAGGACAAACACACATTTTTCTTATCACTTATGATAGCAGCACTGTTTTTATAGTATAACTGGTGATTTGGGAAATCATAGGGACAACACAGAAGCAGAGTGTTCTGACTTCTCACACAGGCTACTTAAATGGTGGTTTTTGAAATTATCTTTCAGCTTAAAAACTATCTATCCACAGATTACATATTGAGCATTCTCTATTGCATTCATTCTCTATGGCATTAACAAGTGAACCTATGCAGTGGTCATCTTTATTGGGTAATAGCTATTTAATTGGACACTATAGTGTAAACATGTATGACCCTGATAACCTGTTTCGTCTGTCTTGATTATGTAGGCTGCAACTGGAATATTTCTTGTGGTAGGCTATAAAAAAATGACAGTGATGATATTTAACACTGCATTGTCATATGGCACAGTACTAAAACTAAACCAGAGACTGAAGCAGAATAAAAGTTCACAGAGATAAAAACAAATAACATAATATAAAACACAATAAATCAGACATGAGAAATAAACTAAGGGAGAACAATTTTTAAAAATTAGTTTCCATGTATAAACTTACAAACTTGAAGACAATCATAAGAATGTGTAATACTTACCTTGAGCATCAAGAGACAACTGCCGGTCTTTCTCATGGCTCTCAAATATGCTTGACTGGTGGATGGCCCTCATCAACAGCCTCAGGTACTCTCTTGTCGGGCCGCCTTCGTCAACTGCCCCTTCACCATTGTCATCTTCATCCACAAACACAACGTCCAATTTTGCTTCAGGGTTGAAGTGCCTACGTTATGAATG
>JAWZSL010000210.1:0-42652 GCA_034769285.1 Lutjanus argentimaculatus | reverse complement strand
AAAAAGCATTATAATATGTCAGGATTATAGTCTATGAAAAATATGTGGTTATAATGGGAGTCAATGGGGCAAATTTGGTGACGAGGTTAACAAGTGTCAGTATGATGCAAATCTCCTATTCTATAGACAGGATTTTGGAATTAAGTAAATTAAAATGAAAAAAGAATAGTGGCAAAATTTCATACAGTTAGCCTTTAAACTGACCGGTATATTGAGAGCCGAACAAATAAAAACAACCAAAATGTCACTTTTGGTCCCCAAGATGCTCAGAGAGTTAACATGTTCTGCCTGCCAAAATACATATTCTTTGGTGTGTATTAACAAAATAGCGATTGTGCTCTGAGTTCCTGCATTTAAAAAAAGTGCATACAAAAATAAGTGTTGTTTCCCCTTTTCGCCACAAGGGGGAGTATCCCCTAAAGTGAGCACCTCTGCCAGTTGTAAACAAAGGCACTTGGCGCCGAGTGGGACAGAGATCTGTCTCTATATGATGTACTGTTTCATCTGTATATTTTCAGAATGAAAGTAAAAGAAGAAAATCAACATTCACACTGACTGTTTATTCAAGTGTGCAACAAGAGGACCCCGCTCCACGGACCCTGACTTTAGCCTGAAAACACGCACTACAGCCACCTTGACGGACCAGAGATGCGACTGGTTGCCTGAGCAGCAGCAGGATGCAGACGGGAGCAGGCCCTCCACTCTTCTCTCCCCTCTATCTCTTTCTCCTGTGCCCTCTTCTTCTCCTCACTCCTCCTTTTCTCTCTCCCCCTCTATCCCCCCTAGGGCTGGGCGATATGGCCTAAAATTTATATTGCGGTATAATTTGAAGCGTGTGCGGTAACGATATATATTGCGATATATTCTTTTCTTCTGTATATATATGTCAAAATGACTGTTTCTGAACATACTCACATAGCAGATACATTGCAGCAGAATAAACACACTTCAAAATATATAGATAATATATAGAATGCCATTTTAAGAACATTTATTGCGCAAATCGTAGTAAAAAAATAAAAAACCTTTCAAGTAATTTTGAAGCTGTGTAACGGATCTTTCTCCAAACAATGTAACACAAAATTAAAAACTATTTTAGGAAAAGGTTACCATTGATATGCATTTATTTATTATTGTTGTTAATAATAGTTTATTTCTTTAATAAAATATTGTCCTCTGATGAGAAAAATCCTCACCTATATTCAGCTCAGTCTATATAATGATGAAACGATGTGGGATATTCATGTTTTTGTATTAATGCAGCAGGATCATTTACATCAGTGTCACTCTGACAGTTTACATTAGTGAGGATGTTTTAGACCACAGCAGACTGCAAACCGCGCACCAACACACACTGAGGAGATGAAGAGGAGAGACAGCGTCTGGACTCTTCATCATGACCTACAATAATGCAGCGCAGTCACAAACGTTTTGTGGAGGAGACCAGAGTTGTCAGTTTGGACTTTAGAAAGACCGATATTTTTATCTGTAGTGTTTGAACCACAGAACATCAGGATTCATCATCAGTAAAGTTTTTATATTGGTCGGTACTTCACGCACTCGAAACATTGATGGAGCTCATCAAGGAGGGGCTTCCCTCATCCGATAAACGGTGGACCAGTAGACAGTACATGTCCCAGAGACGACTATTGAGGCCCAGGGCCATAAATTTAACTTCCACCTGAGCTGTACTGGTACAGGCTTAAGTAAGCATAACTAATGAGGCGCCCACATAATAGGTGCCAGATTTGAAGTGAGTCAGCCAGATTGGTTGTTCTCAATTTTTGTCCTCAGAAGGTACTCTAAAGACCATTTTATAACCGAGTTTGAGATCATTTCAGTAGACCAGGCCCAAATGGCCAGCTTCTTTATTTTGACAATATAATCATTTGACTTTCAGGACCTATTGAGCACAGAAATTTTTTTTAATGGCACCGCACCAATTTGGATGGCATAAAATTAATAAATTTCACAATAATCTTTTCTGGTGGATGTATAAAAACAGAAACTTATATATGTTCTGATTTAAAAGAAAATCCTAAACGATTACTTGAATCCCCGAGACCTATTGGTACGGAGAACTTTTCCAGCACTAAGTGTAAATGCAAAAAGTGTATAAAGTTTTATAGCAGTAATTGAGATGTCTTTATATTTAAAAAACAAAACAGAAGCTTATACAGCTCTGATTCAAATACATTTTTAATTATTGTTGACTCCAGACCTATTGGCACATGGAGAAATTTATAGCACCAATTTCAGAAAATGCAAAAACAAAAACTTCAACCGTTATCAATATTGTTTGTTAAAATCAAAAACCAGAACCTATACTATATGGCCATTTTAAATAAATGTTTAACAAAATAATTTTTGTTTTACTCAGACCTATGGCACATGCCTTTGCGTCGACATTACAATTTCTCTTCTTGCAACCGGCCCGTGCCCCGCCTGTTGATGGTCCTGTTCCCTCCCTTCTGTGGGAGCCCTCCTTTAAAATGTTTTTTTTCTAAAAAAATCTGATTAATTCATGACTCATATTGGGGAATATTTCAATGCTTGTTTGTTTTGTATGGGAATTTACATATGGAGAGATCGTGCATTTAATGCGAACATATGTTTATTTCCTTTACAAAAAAATGTTTTTCTGTTCTGTGTTTCTAAACTACAGTATGGGCCTTTAAACTAATTTTGGTGTAATTTAACCATGGAAGTGCCAGAAATTTATTGTTTCATTGATCATGGTTCAGGAATATTTTCCTATTTTTTGACTTCTCCTGACCTGAGCTAAAAAACTGCTTTTTTCTTTGTATAAAACCATCAGGATGAATCTGCGACAGTGATGGCCACCACAACAGCATGTAACTTTTGAGAAAGAACAGGGACTGCACTTTTTTAATAACACTAATGTCTGATGTACCTTGCAGTGTCACTTTAATGTCCATGATCTGTTTGATACAAGTTGATTAATACCATATCAAAGTGATGGTCCAGATGTGTCTCTCCAGCCGAGTCTGAGTACTGTGGCTTACAGTTGTAAAACACATATGTTTATGCCTTTGATTTAAACCTAAATCCTACCACTCCATCTTCCTAACCCTAAGGAGTTAAAATATGGATAAGATCTTACACAGGATCCCCAATTTAACAAATAAATAAACAAACAAGCACAATTTGTACAAAAATCATTTGAATGTAAATTGTTTATTTATTTTAGAGCAATCAATTTGTACATACAAATGGATGCTAAAATAAAAAAACCTTTAATTTACAATAAAAAGTTAAAATAATTCATAATATTAATCAAGAGGGTTTTTTCAAAAGATACAATTCATGTATGGTATAAAAACCTAAAATACAAACAAGTCCACAGATGTACAGACATGATGCAAATTTGACTTCCATGAGTGAATTGTTATGTTTTAGTAATATATTTGCATTTTATGATTGGATTATGTAATAATTTCCTGAGTCATGGAAAATGGATTGGGAAATAATAATAACACAAATGACAGCATTTGTTTTGAAATTGAGAACCTATTTTGAAGGAGCCTGGTACTACAGGATGATGTAATATTGTACGTTGCATTCACACTGCTACAGCCTGGCGCTTTCCAAGACCGGCTGACAGAGCAGCATGGGGAGAGCCAACAGGAGGCAACGCAGGTAATGGGAGAGCGCGCAGAGTGTGAAGATGATTCATAGGACAAGAAGTTCATAAATAAAAAATGTTCATATAACAAAAAAACACCGCCATATTTTAATTAATTGTAATTTTAATTTCTTTTATAGTCAATATAAAATCATAAAATGTTGCCAAAGTTAAAATTCCTTGCCACCCAAATACATTTTTTTTGGTGTATATATTAAAATAGTGATTGTGCTACACCGAGTTCCTGCATTTAAAAACAGTGGCATACAAAAATAGTGTTGTTGTCACCTTTTCGCACACAAGGAGGATCTCCCCTAAAGTAGCACCTCTACCAGTTGTAAACATAGGCGCTTGGCGCTGAGTTTGGACATAGATGTTCACAATATGATGTAACTGTTCCATCTTTCCTCATTTTCAGGTAAAGCAAACTGGGTAATAAGTTAGACAGAAGTATACAGCGTTACGGAGAGCTTGGGGGTAGCCAATAGTGGAGGCAAGCGACAGGTATGGGATAACAAGGCAGAGTGTGAAGATGCGGTCATAGGACAAAAATACATAAATACAAAAGGTTCATATATAAAAAGCCACCCCCATATTTCTTTTAATGAAATTGACTATTTAATTTCATTTAAATTGTGTATCAACAAAATAGTGATTGTGCTTCGAGTTTCCTGCATTCCTTTTTGCCACAAGGGGGAGTACACCCTAAAGTGGAGCACCACATCATACACATCCATTGGGCACCAGTTTTCCTCTCTGAAATAACTATGTAATTTTTAATCAGTTATTCAGAGGATACTCAGACATTTTTACAGATGATAACTCATAATCCCTGAGTTGTTGTCCCTTTCTCCGCACACAAGGGGGAGTATCCCCTAAAGTGACACCATCTCTGCCAGAAGTTTTAAACAAAGGCACTTGGCGCTGATTGAATATAATAAATAGCTAGATGAATAGATAAATTAACATTTAAAAGATAAAAACTGGAGGAAAGCGGCTCAATTTTGGTGTATTTTGGTTCTTACTTTTTTAAAAAAATATTTTGAATAATACACTATTTACACATCACTGGGCAGCAGTTTCAGCATTCCCTCACCTCTCTGAAATAAATAATGTAAATTTTTAAACCAGTTATTCAGAGGAATACCTCAGGCCAACAACTCAGGATTCAATGAGTTTTCATCTATAAAATGTCTATTTCCGCACAAGATGCAGTAAGCCACGGTGGCCGACAAGTACAAACGCGCTGCATATACATACAGGCGCTGCAAATACAGAAACGCGCTCCATATAAGAAAACAGATGCAGAAGGAAAATGCTGCAAATACAGAAACGCGCCGCATAAACAGAAACGGTGCTGCAAATACAAGAAATTTGCTGCATAAGGAAAACAGATGCAAAAGGAAAACCTGCCAATACAGAAACGCCTGCAAATACAGAAACGCGCTGCATAGAAAACAATGCCAAAAAGAAAATGCTGCTTATCCAGGCCCATCACAACGTCCACTCCGAGAGACAAAAAACGACTATCAAACCATAGACCTGTATAAAACGGTATCAACATGTGGAGCAGATTATCCCTGTAATGAATTCATAACAGATTTAGACCTGAAAAGTGTCCATACATAAAGCTAGCTTTCTTCCAGGCTATGCCAAATGAAACTTTGTTTTATTGTGGAACTTTAAAATCTTTTTTATGAATCTGTCTGTAAAATATGGTAAAAACAAGAAAGCTTTCAAGAAATCCGTCTTATTGAAAATATTATGGTTTATAGTACTAGATTAAAATCTCTCAATTTTTGCAATAAATTATTTATTTTATTTTCCTGTTTTCTCCTTTATTGATTAAATTTATTTTTATGCACCTATACATTGTAATTTTTATTTTATTTTATTTATATATTTTTGTCCAAGCTCTTGGTTTTTTGTATGATATCTATTATGCACTCCCTGTAACTTCACTGTTGTTTCATGTCTGTATATGTCATAATGTTTAAAGCATGTTTATTTGTATAATGTCTCAATGTGGATAATAAAGTTTGTTTTAAAAAAAACGTGTGGAAGCAGACGTGTGAATGAGAAGAAAAAGTTATTGGTGGGCTCAGAAAATTGGAGTCGGCTGCACTTTTCATAATACCAGTAAAAGATGACGGCCGCACGTGAAAAAAGAAAGAAAGAAAAAGAAACGAAAAAAGATTACGTACTTTTTCATACAGCCCTCTCCGACTACCAACTGTAGTAAGCACTTGAGAGTAAGTGCTTTTTGTTCTGCGATTTTAATGAAAAAGAAGAATGGGTAAAGCGAGCTGATTTTTCTTTTTTTGCTGGCAGAAATAAAAACAAGAGAGCAATCCAAATGGTAATAACTCAAATAAATAGGTAGATCATCAGTTAAATTACATTTAAAGACTAAAACGAAGAAACCAGCCTCATTTTTTTGGTGTTATTTTAGTTTCCTTACTTTAAAAATATATATATTATTTTGAACAATACACTAGTTTACATGTCACCTCTCTGAAAAATAAATATGTAATGTTATGTCATTCAAAACAGCTGAGTTTGTTTGCTTTTTTTGTGCCAGGCAGGATAAAGAGCCTGTTTGTTTGTTTTCATCCCTCATCTGTCTTTGCTCGTTTTGTCTCCAGGTCATAATGGCTTCATGTGCGATTCACCTGTCAAGACATAGACAGGCTCCTCAGTGGTCCACTAATCCTGAGAGCTCTCCAATCAGGAGTAAGTAGTTCAATAAGAAGGACCAGCCTAAGAATTCAAGTCTCTTGCTCTGCTCGCTCAGAGCCTGCCCAGCTGCGAATATATACCGGCCTATTTTGGTTATATTTCTTTCCTTTTATTTGCACAACCACCTTGTCCCATCTCCCCCACATTTTTTGAGACCTTGTGTCTGTGAATATGAAAAATAATGTAAATAAACCTTAATTTTGCCACCTCTATTCTGACTTCATTAATTTATTATTTGTAATTAATTGTGTATTGCAGCACACTTTGACATTTCTGTTCAATCAAAGTATGGTGTTTAAAAAGATAAAAAATAAGGAGCTGGAGAAGCTTATAGAGTGAAAGGTTCTGTTAACAACCGCCCACATAGGGCTGAAGATTCAATCTAATGATGGTTCTCTGCTGTGCTACACTGTAAAAACAGACCTACTAGAAAGAACAAAAATATTCCTTCAATTCACTTAAATTATCTTGTATCACAAGCACAAAAATCTAACCAATGGGGGTAAACTTTTTTTTTTTAATTGACAAGAATTCTTTAAAATAGCACAAAGTCCTTGCCTCTGACAGACTAAAATGGGCCTTAAAAACTCGACAGAAAATCTAAAATTTAAGTAATGTAAGTTTTTCTATAAACAAGCAATGAAAACCCCCTTATTTAAGATTACAACATATCCTCCAAATCATACGCCCAGTAGGTCGTACGTGGACATGAACGACCCCAGTTGCGCGTTTCTGGCGCGTTTCAGGCTGCATTAAGAAAAGCAAAATTGCAATACACAGCTGGTGTGGGGAGTGAAGAGGGCGCCCGCCCCGGTATCAGAAGACCCGAGTACGATCCCCGAAAAGGGCCTGTTCCCCGACAGCGCTTCTGTTTATTTCGGGGTTAGGGTTGGGGTAAACGTACGTATAGGTTCCGTATAAAGGTCTGCTGTCAAAAACGACCTTCCTGGTCGTTTTCTTATTGGTGGACCAGGCTTAAGTTACTTAAAATATAATTTTGGTATCTTGACGAGTTAACCTTTAAGAAATGACACCTTAATCTGGGATTAATAATACGTATAAAAGTAGTTAAAATAAACACAATTTCTCTCAAACAAGCATTATAAAAAATAAATGATTTTGTCTTAAATCAAGACATCAAAACATTTTTCATTTTTTATATGTTTTTTTATTAACTTTTGCAATACAGCGCAACGGCATGAAACTGAGTTTTTGAGTGCCCAGGGCTGAGAAAACAGCTTAGTGCATTAATCCAGTCAAAGACTCTCATTTTGGCGAGAGGAGCTCCTACACCACAAAATGTGCTATATCTGACCAAATACAGCAGAAATCTTCAATAATAAGGCACGTTTTGCCATCAAGAATATCATATTTCCAAATCAGATTCTGGCATGAAACTGTGAGTTTTGAACTCCCCCGGAGCTCCGAAACACAAATGTGCTATATCTGACCAAGTACAAGCAGAAATCTCAATAAAACCCCACCGTTTTTGCCTTGATGGCAAAGGAGGTCCAGGAGGAGCCCCTCTCGCCAAATAGAGCGTCTTTTGACGGATTTAAATGCACTAAGAGCCTGTTTTTCTCGGCCCGGGGAGCACAAAACTCCACAGTTTCAGCCAGAACTGAATTGGAAATATGGTCGTCCTTGATGGTATACGTGCTTTTATTAGTTTCTGCTGTATTTGTCAGATATGGCACATTTGTGTGTAAGGAGCTCCTCTCTCGCCAAATTGACGTCTTTTGACTGGATTTAATGCACTAAGCTGTTTTCATCTCGCAGGGGAGCTCCCTTCCCACCCCCCCTCGCCAAATTGAGCGTACCTTTTTGACTGGATTTAATGCCACTACGCTGTTTCTTCTCTCGGGCCCGGGGAGCTCAAAACACACAGTTTCATCATGCCAGAACTGATTGGAAATATGGTCTTCCTTGATGGAAAACGTGCTTTTATTGAGGTTCTGCTGTATTTGGTCAGTATTATGGCACATTTTTGTGTGTAGGAGCTCCTCTCGCCAAATTGAGCGTCTTTCTTGACTGGATTAAATGCATAAGCTGATTTTCTCTTCTCGGAACCCGGGGGAAGGCTCAAAAAACTCACAGTTTCATGCACAGAACTGATTTTTTTTTTTTTGGAAATATGGTCTTCTTGATGGGCAAACAGTGCTTTTATTGAGTGTCTTCTGTATTTGGTCAGATATGGCACCCCCATTTTTTTGTGTGTAGGAGCTCCTCTCGCCAAATTGAGCGTCTTTTGACTGGATTTAATGCCCTAACTGTGTTCTCGGCTTCTCGGGCCCGGGGAGCTCAAAACTCCACAAGTTTCATGCCAGAACTCGATTGAAATATGGTCTTCTTGATGGCAAAACGTGCTTTTATTGAGGTTTCCCTGCTGTATTTTTGGTCAGATATGCACATTTTGTGTGTAGACTCTTCCTCTCGCCAAATTGAGCGTCTTTTGACTGGATTTAATGCACTAAGCTGTTTCTTCTCTCTCGGACCTCGGGGAGCTCAAAACTCACAGTTTCAATGCCAGAACTGATTGGAAAATATGGTCTTCTTGATGGCAAACGTGCTTTATTGAGTTTCAGCTGTATTTGGTCATGATCATACTACGTGTGGAGGCGGAGCAGTATATGGTGGGGTGTAGGGAGGGGGCGTCGGGTCCTCGTGGCGGGGGGGGTCGGCAAATGTGAGGGCGTGGCTTTTTGGTGTGAGCACTGAGGAGGAGTTTGTCATCAATTTGGCAGAACACAAAGGGATGAGGGCGGTGTATTTCTTCGCCTTTCCGGTCTGGAGCACCGGGGAGAGAGTCATATACTACAATAACGTTCACAACAAGTTTCTATACATAAGGGCTCCGATACGTAGATGGGAAAGATACTGGCTCATTACATATCTAGACATGGCAAAAAATCGGCCGTGCTATTTTAATGTGAGGTTCTGCTGTATTGGTCAGATATGGCACATTTTTTGTGTGTAGGAGCTCCTCACTGCCAAATTTGGAGCGGGCTTTTGACTGATTTAGATTGGGGCGAGGCTGGGGCAAGCTGATTCGGCTCGGTGGGGGGCGCGGTGGAGGGAGAGCTCCTCACGGGCGGGCGCGAGATTTGGAGCCGTTGTGGGGGCATTGGAGGTGAGGGCTTGGCGAGGGGTCAACTATATGCACTACATTCATTAGGTCACTCACATTCTTGTCTCGTGCGTGAGTGCGTGAGTGCGAGCGATTCCAAGACACACGTGGGGATACTCATCGAACTCAGGCGATCTAGGTCATTACAATCGACACAGTCATGCTGTATGAGATAGGGGGGAAATCTGTGAATAAGTAGAGGGAATGTGGGCACACATTTGATGTATCACAATAGTGCTTCTTGCGTAGTGAGTGAGATGGGTGCAATATAGTAATCAACAAGGGGTGCACAGTTTTTACTACTTCTATTGCGTGCATTTTGCTCTAGCGGTCACTATAATACGGATTATCAGATATGGCACATTTAGTATGGTCGGGCGTAGCGCGCAGCTGATTTGCTGCTACCTGCGTAGCTAGCGCACTACATTAGAACGCATATTAGCGAGTTGATGAATTGGAATATCATATAATGCGTGCACCCAAAGACTACAAGAAACTCGTTTCCTAATACAGGCAACACGGGGGATAGTTTGCCTGCTACTCTAGTAAGCATCGCCCAATAACTGTGAAATGTGCATCTCTCTTGTCTTGAGAGCGTGTGGTGCTATTAGATTGCGAGGCTAAGGCTGGTATGTTGCTCGCCGGGAGCTCAAAACTCACAGTTTTTTCATGCCAGAGACTGATTGGAAAATATGGTCTTCTTGATGGCAAACGTGCTTTTTATTGAGGTTTCTGCTTTATTTGGTCAAGATATGGCAACATTTTTGTGTGTAGAGCTCCGCTCGCACAAATGAGCGTCTTTTGACTGGATTTATGCACTAAGCTGTTTCTCGTCCCGGGGAGCTCAAAAATCCACAGATTTCATGCCAGAACTGATTGGAAATATGGTCTTCTTGATGGCAAACGTGCTTTTATTGAGGTTTCTGCTTTAATTGGTCAGATATGGCACATTTTGTGTGTATGAGCTCCTCTCGCCAATTGAGCGTCTTTTACTGGATTAATGCACTAAGCTGTTTCTCGGCCCGGGGACTTCAAAACTCACAGTTTCATGCCAGAACTGATTGGAAATATGGCTCTGATGCAAACGTGCTTTTAATTGAGGTTTCTGGCTGTATTTGGTCAGATATGGCAACATTTTGTGTGTAGGAGCTCCCCTCGCCAAATTGAGCGTCTTTTGACTGGGATTTAATGCACTAAGCTGTTTCTCGGCCGGGGGAGGGGGGCGGCCTCTACGCCAAATTAGCGTCTTTTTGACTGGGATTTAATAAGCACTCAGCGTTTTTTCTCGGCCGGGGAGCTCAAAACTCACAGTTTCATGCCAGAGACTGATTGGAAATATGTCTTCTTGATGGCAAAACGTGCGTTTATTGAGGTTTCTGCGTATTTGGGTCACAGAATGCACATTGTTTTGTGTGTAGAGCTCCTCCTCGCCAAATAGAGCGTCTTTTGACTGGATTTAAAGCACTAAGTCTGTTTCTCGGCCGGGGAGCTCCTCTCGCCAAATTGACGTCTTTTGACTGGATTTTAAATGCACTAAGCTGTTTTCTCGGCCCGGGACTCAAAACTCACAGTCTCATGCAGATCTGATTGGAAATATGGTCTTCTTGATGGCAACACGTGCTTTTATTGAGGTTGTCTGCTGTATTTGGGTCAGATATGGCACATTTTTGTGTGTAGGAAGCTCCTCTCGCCAACTTGAGCGTCTTTTGACTGATTTAATGCACTAAGCTGTTTCTCGGCCCGGGAGAGCCAAAACTCACAAGTTTTCATGCCAGAACGATTGGAAATATGGCCTTCCTTGATGGCAAACGTGCTTTTTATTGAGTTTCTGCTGTATTTGTGTCAGAGATGGGCACATTTTGTGTGTAGGGGAGCTCCTCACGCCAAATTGGCGTCTTTTGACTGGATTTAATGTACTAAGCTGTTTCTCGGCCCGGGGAGCTCAAAACCTCACAGTTTCATGCCAAACTGATTGAAATATGGTCCCTTTCTTGATGGCAAACGTGCTTTTATTTGAGTTACTGCTGTAATTGGTCAGATATGGCACATTTTGTGTGTGGACTCCTCTCGCCAAATTGAGCGTCTTTTGACTGGATTTAATGCACTAAGCTGTTTTCTCGGCCCGGGGACCCTCAAAACGTTTTTCACAAGCTATTCACATTTGCCAGAACTGATTGGAAATATGGTCTTCTTGATGGCAAACGTGCTTTTATTGAGTTTCTGCTGTATTTGGTCAGATATGGCACATTTTGTGTGTACGAACTCCTCTCGCCAAAATTGAGCGTCTTTTGACTGGATTTAAATGCACTAAGCTGTTTCTCGCCACTAGGGTGAGCTCCTCACGCCAGAATTGAGCTCTTTTTGACTGGATTAATGCACTAAGCTGTTTCTATTTTCTTCTTCCTCGAACCCGGGGAGCTCAAAACTCACCGTTTCATGCCAGAACTGATTGAAATATGTCCTTCTTGATGGCAAACGGATAGTCTGCTTTTATGAGGTTTTTCTGCTGTATTTGGTCAGATATCGGCACATTATGTGTGTAGTAGCTCCTCTCGCCAATTGGAGCGTCATTTGACTGGATTTAATGCACTAACTGTTTTTCTCGGCCGGGGAGCTCAAAATCTCACAGTTTTCAAGCCAGAAACTGATTGGAAATATGGTCTTCTAGATGGCAAACGTGCTTTTTATTGAGGTTTACTGCTGTAATATGGTCCAGATATGGCATCATTCTTTGTTGACGTACTCCTCTCGCCAAATTGAGCGTCATTTGACTGGATTTAAACGCACAAACTGTTTTCCTCGGCCCGGGGAGCTCAAAACTATAAAACGCACAGTTTCTTGCCAGAACTGATTTGAAAATATGTCTTCTTGATGGCAACGTGCTTTTATTGAGTATCTGCTGTATATTGGTCAGAATAGCACATTTTGTGTGTACGAAACTTCCTCTTCAGCCAAATTGAGCTCTTTTGACTGATTTAATGCACTAGCTGTTTCTCGTCCCGGGAGCCAAAACTCACAGTTACATGCCCAGAACTGATGGAAATATGGTCTTCGTGATGGCAAACGATGCTTTTTTATTGAGGTTTCCTGCTGTAATTGTCAGATATGGCACATTTTGTGTGTACGAACCCTCTCTGCCAAATTGAGGCGTCTTTTACGATTTAATACACTAAGCTGTTCTTCTCGGCCCGGGGATCTCCCCCAAAACTCACAGTTTCATGTGCCAGAACTGATTGGAAATATGGTCTTCTTGATGGCAAACGTGCTTTTATTGAGGTTTCTGCTGTATTTTGTCAGATATGGCACATTTTTGTGTGTAACGAATTCTCTTCGCCAAATTGAGCGTCTTTGACTGGATTTATGCACTAAGCTGTTTCTTCTCCGGACCCGGGTAGCTCAAACTTCACAGTTTTCATGCAAAACTGATTGAAATATGTCCTTCTTGTTGGCAATAAACGTGCTTTTATTAGAGGTTTCTGCTGTATTTGTCAATATGGCACATTTTGTGTGTAGAGCTCCTCTCGCGCAAATTGAGCCGTCTTTTGACTGGATTTAATGCACTAAGCTGTTTTCTCGCCCGGGGAGGCTCCTCTCGCCAAATTGAGCGTCTTTTGACTGATTTAATGCACAAAGCTGTTTTCTCGCCCGGGAGCTCAAAAGAAACTCCAGTTTCATCCAGAACTTGATTGGAAATATGTCTTCTTGATAGGCAAACGTGCTTTTATTGAGGTTTCTGCTGAATTTGGTCAGATATGGCACATTTTGTGGTGTACGAACTCCTCTCGGCCAAATTGAGCGTCTTTTTGACTGGAATTTAATGCACTAAGCTTTTTTCTCGGCCCGGGAGCTCAAAACTCACAGTTTTTCATCCAGAACTGATTGGAAATATGTCTGCTTGATGGCAAACGTGCTTTATTGAGGTTTCTGCTGTATTTGGTCAGATATGGCACATTTTGGTGTGGACGAACTCCTCTCAGCCCAAATTGAGCGTTCTTTGACTGATTTTAATGCACTAAGCTGTTTCTCGGCCCGGGGAAGCTCAAAACCCACAGTTTCATGCCAGAACTGAATTGGAAATAGGTCTTCTTGATGAAACTGCTTTTATTGAGGTTTCCTGCGATGTATTTGGTTCATATATGGCACATTTTGTGTGTTACGAACTCCTCTCACTCGCCAAATTGAAGCGTCTTTTTGACTGGATTTTTAATGTCACTAAGCTGTTTTCTTCTTCTACGCCCGTGGATCTCAAAACCACAGTTTCATGCCAGAACGATTGGAAATATGGTCTTCTTGATGGCAAACTGCTTTTATTGAGGTTTTCTCTCTAGCTGTATTTGGTCAATATGGCACATTTTGTGTGTACGAACTCCTCTCGCCCAAATTGGAGCGTCTTTTGACTGGTTTACTACACTAAGCTGTTTCTCGGCCCGGGAGCTCAAAACTCACATTTCATGCCAGAACTGATTGAAATAATGGGTCTTCTGAGGCACAACGTGCTTTTAATTGAGTTTCTGCTGTATTGGTCAGATATGCACATTTTGTGTGTACGAACTCCTCTCGCACAATTGCGCGTCTTTGACTGGATTTTTAATGCACTAACTAAGCTGTTTCTCGGCCCGGGGAGCTCAAAAACTCACAGTTTTCATGCCAGAACTGTTGGAAATATGGTCTTCTTTATGGCAAACGTGCTTTTTATATTGAGGTTTCGCTGTATTTGTCCCAGATTTGGCACATTTTGTTGTGTAGGAGCTCCTCTCGCCAAAATGAGCTTCTTTTGACGTATTTAATGCACTAACGCTTGTTCTCGGACCCCGGGGAGCTCCTCTCGCCAAATTGTGGCGTCTTATTGACTGGATTTAAATGCACTAGAATCAAAAGCTGTTTCCGGCCCCGGGGAGCTCAAAACTCACATATTACATGCCAGAACTGATTGGAAATATGGTCTTCTTGATGCAAACGTCTTTTTATGAGGTTTCTGCTGTATTGGTCAGATATGGCACATTTTGTGTGTACGAACTCCTCTCAGGCCAATTTGAGCGACCTTTGACTGGATTTAATGCACTAAGCTGTTTCTTTTCTCGGCCCGGGGAGCTCAAAACTCAACAGTTTCATGCCAGAACGAATTGAATTATGGTCTTCTTGATGCAAACGTGCTTTTAATTGAGGTTTTCTGCTGTATTTGGTCAGATATGCACATTTTTGTGTGTACGAACTCCTCTCGCCAAATTGAGCGTCCTTTGACTGGATTTAATGCACTAAGCTGTTTCCTCTCGGCCCCGGAGCTCCTCTCGCCAAATTGAGCGTCTTTTTGACTGGATTTAATGCACTAAGCCAAGCTGTTTTCTCGGCCCCGGGTAGCTCAAAACCACAGTTTCAATGCCAGAACGATTGGAAATATGGTCTTCCTTGATGCAAACGTGGCATTTATTGAGGTTTCTGCTGTATTTGGTCAGATATGGGCACATTATGTTTGAGAGCTCTCTCCCAAATTGAGCGTAACTTTTGACTGGATTTAA
Source organism: Lutjanus argentimaculatus (assembly GCA_034769285.1). Classification (NCBI taxonomy): domain Eukaryota; kingdom Metazoa; phylum Chordata; class Actinopteri; order Lutjaniformes; family Lutjanidae; genus Lutjanus; species Lutjanus argentimaculatus. The sequence continues at coordinate 27,624 of JAWZSL010000210.1, read as the reverse complement.
TCACTAAGCTGTTTCTCGGACCCGGGAGCTCAAAACTCACAGTTTCATGCCAGAACTGATTGGAAATAAGGTCTTCTTGATGGCAAACCGTGCTTTTATTGAGGTTTTCTGCTGTAATATGGTCAGATATGGCACATTTTGTGTGTACGACTCATCTCCGCCAAATTGGAGCGTCTTTTGACTGGATTTAATGCACTAAGCTGTTCTCGGGGCCCGGGGAGCTCAAAACTCACAAGTTTCATAGCCAGGAACCTGATTGAAATATGGTCTTCTTGATGGCAAACGTGCTTTTATGAGGTTTCTTCTGCTAGTATTTGGTCAGATATGGCACATTTATTTGAGTGGACGAACATCCTCCTCAGCCAAATTGACCGTCCTTTTGACTGGATTTAATGCACTACAGCTGTTTCTTCTCGGCCCCGGGGAGCCCAAAACTCACATTTCATGCCAGACTGATTGGAATATGGTCCCCTCTTGATGGCAAACTGCTTTTAATTGAGGTTCTGCTGATTGGACAGATATGGGCACATTTTGGTGTGTACGAACTCCTCTCGCCAAAATTGAGCGTCTTTTGACTGGATATAATGCACTAAGCTGTTTCTCGGCCGTCGGGGAACTTCAAAAAACCTTCACAGTATTCATGCCAGAACTGATTGGAAATATGGTCTTCTTGATGCAAACGTGCTTTTTATTGGTTTTCTTCTGCTGTATTTGGTCAGATATGGCACATTTTGTGTGGTACGAATTCCTCTCCCAAATTGAGCGTCTTTGACTGGATTTTAATGCAACTAAGGCGTTTCTCGCCCGGGGAGCTCAAAACTCACAGTTTCCATCGCCAGAACTGATTGGAAATATGGTCTTCTTGATGCAAACTGCTTTTTATTGAGGTTTCTTTCTGCTGTATTGGGTCAGATATGGCACATTTTGTGTGTAAGAACTTCCTCTCGCCAAATTGAGCGTCTTTTGACTGATTATATGCACTAAGCTGTTTCTTTTCTCGTCCCGGGGAGCTCAAAACTCAACAGTTTCATGCCAGAACTGATTGGAAATATGGTCTCTTGAAGGCAAACGTGCTTTATTGAGGTTCATGCTGTACTTGGTCCAGATATGGCACATTTTGTGTGTACAACTCCTACTCAGCCAAATTGAGCGTCTTTTGACTGGATTTAAATGCACAAAGTCTGTTTCACCGGCCCGGGAGCTTCAAAAAACTCACAGTTTTCATGCCAAACTGATTGAAATAAGGTCTTCTTGATTGGCAAACTGCTTTATTGAGGTTTCTGCTGTATTTGGTCAAGATATGGCACATTTTGTGTGTAACGAACCAATCCTCTCGCCAAATTTTGAGCGTCTTTTGACTGGATTAATTGCACTAAGCCGGTTCTTTCTTCTCGGGCCCGGGGAGCTCAAAACTCACAGTTTTCATGCCAGAACTGATTGGAAATAATGGTCCTTCTTGATGCAAACGTGCTTTTATTGATGTTTCTGCTGTATTTTGGTCAGATATGGCACATTTTTGTGTGTACAACTCCTCTCCTGCCATAATTGAGTCGTCTTTTGACTGGATTTAATGCACTAAGCTGTTTCTTCTTTCTTCGGCCCGGGGAGCTCAAAACTCCACAGTTTTCATGCCAGAACTGATTGTAAATATGGTCTTCTTGATGGCAAACGTGCTTTTATTGAGGTTTCTGCTGTATATGGTCAGATATGGCACAGTTTTGTGTGTATCGAACGTCCTCTCGCCAAATTGAGCGTCTTTTGACTGGATTTAATGCACTAAAGCTGTTACTATCTCGGCCCGGGGGCTCAAAACTCACAGTTTCATGCCAGAACTGATTGGAAATATGGTACCTTCTTGATGGCAAACGTGCTTTTATTGAGGTTTTCTGCTGTATTTGGTCAGATATCGGCACATTTTTGTGTGTAACGAACTCCTCTCGCCAAAATTGAGCGTCTTTTTGAACTGGATTTAATGCACTAAAGCTGTTTCTCGGTCCGGGGAGCTCAAAACTCACAGTTTTTTTTTTTCAGCCTGAACTGATTGGAAATATGGTCTTCTTGAAGGCAAAAACGTGCTTTTATTGAGGTTTTCTGCTGTATTTGTCAGATATCACCTTTTTGTGTAACGAACTCCTCTCCGCCAAATGAGCGTCTTTTGAACTGGATTATAATGCACTAAGCTGTTTCTCGGCCCGGGGAGCTCCAAACTCACAGTTTCATATGCCAGAACTGATTGGAAATATGGGTCTTCTTGATGGCAAACGTGCTTTTAATTTAGGTTTCTGCTGTATTTTGGTCAGATAAGGCACATTTTGTGTGTAACGAACCATCCTCCCGCCAAATTGAGCGTCTTTTTTGACTGTATTTAAAGCACTAAAGCTGTTTCTCGGCCCGGGGACTCAAAACTCACAGTTTTCATGCCAGAGACTGATTGGAAATATGGTCCTTCTTGATGGCAAACTGCTTTTATAGAGTTCGGCTGTATTTGGTCAATATGGCACATTTTTGTGTGTACGAACTTACTCCATCTCGGCCAAATTGAGCGTCTTTTGTCTGGATTTAATACGCAACAAAGCTGTTTCCTATCTCCGGGCCCTGGAGCTCAAAACTCAACAGTTTCTGCCAGAACTGATTGGAAATGTGGTCTTCTTGATGGCAAACGTGCTTTTATTGAGGTTTTCTGCTGTACTTGGTCAGATATGGTGCACATTTTGTGTGGTACGACCTCCTCTCGCCAAATTGATCGTCTTTTGACTGGATTTTAATCACAACACGAAAGCTGTTTCTCGCCCGGGTGAGCTCAAAACTCCACAGTTTTCATGCCAGAACTGATTGGAAATATGGTCTTCTTGATGGCAAAATGTGCTTTTATGGAGGTGTTTCTGCTGTATTTGTCAGATATGGCACATTTTTGTGTGTACGAGACTCCTCTCGCCAAATTGATCCGTCTTTTGACTGGATTTATGCACTAAAGCTGTTTTCTCGCCCGGGGAGCTCATAACTCCGAGTTTCAATCATACCAGAAACGTATTGAAATATGGTCTTCTTGATGGCAAACGTGCTTTATTGAGGATTCTGCTGTTTGGTCAGATATGGCACATTTTGTGGTGAGTACAAAACTCCTCTCGCCAAATTGAGCGTCTTTTGACTTGATTTAATACACTAAAGCTGTTTCTCTTCGTGGGGCCCGGGAGCTCAAAACTCACATTTCAATGCCAGAACTGATTGGAAAAATGGTCCTTCTTGATGGCAAACGCGCTTTTATTGAGGTTTCGGCTGTATATGGTTCAATATGGCACATTTTGTGTGTACGAACTCCTCTCGCCAAATTGAGCGTCTTTTGACTGATTTTAATGCACTAAGCTGTTTCTCGGCCGGGGAGCTCCTCTCGCCAAATTGAGCGTCTTTTGACTGATAAATGCACTAAGCTGTTTCTCGGCCCGGGGAGCTCAAAACTCACAGTTTTTTCATGCCAGAATCTGATTGGAAATCTTGTCTCTTGATGGCAAACGTGCTTTTATGAGGTTTCTGCCTGTAATATGGTCAGATATGGCACATTTTGAGTGTAAGGAGCTCCTCTCAGCCAAATTGAGCGTCTTTTGAACTGGAATTAATGCACTAAGCGGTTTCTCCGGACCCGGGGAGCTCCTCTCGCCAAATTGAGCGTCGTTTGACTGGATTTAATGAATGCTAAGCTGTTTTCTCGGGCCCGGGTGAACTCAAACCCTCACACAGTTTCATGACCAGAACTGAGTGGAAATATGGTCTTCTTAAGAATGGCAAACGTGCTTTTATTGAGGTTTTCTGCTGTATTATGTCAGATATGGCACATTTTGTGTGTACGAACCCTCTCACCGCCAAATTGAGCTCTTTTGACCTGGTATTAATGCACTAAGGCTGTTTCTCGGCCCGGGGAGCTCAAAAACTCACAGTTTCATGCCAGAACTTATTGGAAATATGGTCTTCTGATGCAAAACCGTGCTTTTATTGAGGTTTCTGCTGTATTTTTGGTCAGTATATGGCACATTTTGTGTGTACGAACTCCTCTTCGCCAAAATTGATCGTCTTTTGACTGGATTTAATGCACTAAGCTGTTTCTCGGACCCGGGGGAGCTCCACTCGCCAAATTGAGCGTCTTTTGACTGGATTAATGCCAACTAAGGCTGTTTCCTCGGCCCGGGGAGCTCAAAACTCACAGTTTCAATGCCAGAACTGATTGGAAATTTGTCCTTCTTGATGGCAAACGTGCTTTTTATTGAGGTTTCTGCTGTATTTGGTCAAGTATGGCACATTTTGTGTGTAGGAGCTCCTCTAGCCAAAGTGACGTCTTTTGACTGGATTTAATGCACTAAGCTGATTTCTCGGCCACGGGGACTCAAAACTCACAGTTTCAGCCAGAACTGATTGAATATGGTCTTCTTGATGGCAAACGGTGCTTTTTATTGAGGTTTCGGCTGTAATTGGTCAGATATGGCACATTTTGTGTGTAACGAACTCCTCCTCGCCAATTGAGCGTCTTTGACTGTATTTAATGCACTAAGCTGTTTCTTCCTCGGCCCGTGGAGCTCAAAACTCTCAGTGCATATTCATGCCAGAACTGATTGAAATATGTCTACATGATGATGCAAACTGCTTTTATTGAGTTTCTGCTGTATTTGGTCAGAATATGGCACATTTTTGTGTGTAGGAGCTCGCTCTCAAGCCAAATTGAGCGTCATTTGACTGGATTTAATGCACCTAAGCTGATTCTCGGCCACGGGGAGCTCAAACTCACAGTTTCAAGCCAGAAACTGATTGGACAATATGGTCTTCTTGATGCAAAACGTGCTTTTATTGAAGGTTTCTGCTGTACTTTGGTCGATATGGCACATTTTGTGTGTAGGAGCTCCTCTCGCCCAAATTGAGCGTCTTTTGACTGGATTAATGCACAAAGCGTTTTTCTCGGGCCCGGGAGCTCAAAACTCACAGTTTCATTCCAGAACTGATTGGAAAATATGTCTTCCCCTTTGATGGCAAGACGGCTTTTATTGAGGTTCTGCCTGTATTTGGTCTGATATGGGCACTTTTGTGTGTACGAACTCCTCTCCCAAATTGAGCGTCTTTTTTGGACAGGATTTAATGCACTAAAGCGTTTCTCGCCCCGGGAGCTCAAAACACACAGTTCATGCCAGAACTGATTGAAATATGGTGCCTTCTTGAAGGCAAACGGCTTTTTATAGAGGTGTCTGCTGTAATTTGGTCAGATAATGGCACATTTTGTGTGTATTCACACTCCTCTCGCCAAATTGAGCGACTTTTGACTGGATTAATGCACTAAGCAGTTTCTCGGCCCGGGGACGCTCAAAACTCACAGTTTCATGCCAGAACTGATTGAAAATATGGGCTTCTTGATGCAAACGTGTTTTTTTATTGAGGTTTCTTTCTGCTGTATTTGGTCAGATATTGCACAAGTTGTGTGTACGAACTCCTCCTCTGCCAAATTGAGCGACTTTTGACAGGATTTAATGCACTAAGCTGTTTCTCGCCCGGGGAGCTCAAAACTCACAGTTTCATCGCCAGAACGATTGGAAATGTGTCTTCCTTGATGGCACAAACGTGCTTTTTATTGGGTTTCTGCGGTATTTGGTCAGATATGCACATTTTTTGTGTACGAACTCCTCTCGCCAAAATGAGCGTCTTTGACTGGATTTTAAGCACTAAGCTGTTTCTCCGGCCCGGGGAGCTCAAAACTCACAGTTTCATTGCCTGAACTGATTGGAAATATGGTCTTCTTTGATTGGCAAATGTGCTTTTTAATGAGGTTTCTGCTGTATTTGGGTCAGATATGGCACATTTATTGTGTGTACGCACTCCACTCGCCAAATTGGCGTCTTTTTGAACTGGATTTTAATGCACTAAGCTGTTTCTCGGCCCGGGGAGCTCAAAACTCACAGTTTCATGCCAGAACTGATTGGAAATAATGGTCCCTTCTTGGATGGCAAACGTGCGTTTTATTGAGGTTTCTGCTGTATTTGGTCAGATAGGCACATTTTGTGTGTACAAAACTCCTCTCGCCATATTGGAGCGTCTTTGACTGGATTTTAATACACCTAAGCGGTTTTCTCGGCCCGGGGAGCTCAAAACTCACAGTTTCATGCCAGAACTGATTGAAATATGGTCTTCTTGATGGCAAAACCGTGCTTTTATGAGGTTTTCCTTCTTGCTGTAATTGGTCAGATATGGCACATTTGTGTGTACCGAACTCCACCTCGCCAAATTGGCGTCTTTGACTGATTTAATGCACTAAGCAGTTTCTCGGCCGGGGACTCAAACTCACAGTTTCATGCCATAAACTGATTGGAAATATTGTCTTCTTGATGGCAAATGTGCTTTTTATGAGTTTCTGCTGTATTTGGTCAGATATGGCACATTTTGTGTGAACGAACTCCCCTCTCGCCAAATTGAGCGTCTTTTGACTGGATTTAATGCACTAAGCTGTTCTTCTCGGCCCGGGAGCTCAAACCTCACAGATTCATGCCAAACTGATTGGAAATATTGGTCTTCTTGATGGAAAACAGTGCTTTTATGAGGTTTCCTGCTGTACTTGGTCAATATGGCACATGTTGTGTTACAAACTCCTCTCCGCCAAAATTGAAGCGTCTTTTGAATGGTATTTATACACTAACTGTTTTCTCGCCCGGGAGCTCCAAAACTCACAGTTTCATCATGCAGAAAACGGATTGGAAATATGGTCCCTTCTTGATGGCAATAAAAAGGCTTTTATTGAGGTTTCCTTCCGCAGTATTTGGTCAATATCGGCACATTTTGTTGTACGAACTGCTCCTCTCGCCAAATTGAGCGTCTTTTGACTGGAATTTAAGCACTAAGCTGTTTACTCGGCCCCGGGGAGCTCAAAACTCACAGTTTCCGATGCACAGAACCTATTGATTGGAAATATGGTCTTCCTTGGATGGCAAACCGTGCTTTTTTGGAGGGTTTTCTGCTGATTTGTCAGATATGGCACATTTTGTGTGTACGAACTCCTCTCGCCAAATTGAGCGTCCTTTTTTGACTGGATTTAATGCACTAAGGCTGTTTCATCGGCCGGGGAGCTCAAAACTCAACAGTTTCATGCCAGAACTGAATGGAAATAATAGGTCTTCTTGATCGCATAAAAACGTGCTTTATTGAGGTTTCTGCTGATTTGGTCAAGATATGCACATTTTGTGTGTACGAAACTCCTCTTCGCCAATTGAGCGTCTTTGACTGGATTTAATGCACTAAGCTGTTTCTTCTCGGCCCCGGTTGAGCTCAAACTCAACAGTTTCAATGCCAGAACTGATTGGAAAAATATGGTCTTCATGATGGCACAACGTGCTTTTATTGAGTTTCTGCTGTAATTTGGTCCAGATATGGCACATTTTGTGTGTAGAGCTCCTCTCACGCCAAATTGAGCGTCTTTTGACTGGAAATCAGTAAATGCACTAAGCTGTTGTGTTCGGCCCGGGGAGCTCCTCTCCCAAATTGAAACGTCTTTTGACTGGATTTAATGCACTAAGCTGTTTCTCGGCCCGGGGAGCCTCAAAACTCACAGTTCATGCAGAACTGATAGGAATAAAGCACGTTTTGCCATCAAAAGGAACCATATTTCCAATCAGGTTTTCTGGCATGAAACTGTGAGTTTGAGCTCCCGGGGCCGAGAAACAGCTTAGTGCATAATCCAGTCAAAAGACGCTCAATTTTGGCGGAGAGAGCTCCTACACCCAAAATGTGCCATATCTGACCAATAACAGCAGAAACCTCAATAACAAGCACGTTTGCATCACGAAGACCAATATTTCCAATCAGTGCTGGCATGAAACTGTAGTTTTGAGCTCCCGTGCCGAGAAACAGCTTAGTGTCATTAATTCCAGTCAAAAGACGCTCAATATGGCGAGAGGACTCCCGTGCCGGACAAACAGCTTTATGCATTATATCCAGTAAAGACGCTCATTTGGCGAGAGGAGCTCCTACACACAAAATGTGCCATAATACATACAAAATACAGCAAAACCTCAATAACAGCACGTTTGCCATCAAGAGACCATATTTTCCATCAGTTTTCTGGCATGAAAAACTGTGATTTTTTGAGCTCCCCGGGCCGAAACAGCTTAGTGCTTTAAATCAGTCAAAAGACGCTCAATTTGGCGAGAGGAGCTCCTACACACAAAATGTCCATAACTGACCAATACAGCAAAACCTCAAAAAAAGCACGTTTGCCATCAAGAAGACCATATTTCCAATCAAGTTCTGGCAAGACACTGTGAGTTTTTGTGCATTAACATTCCAGTCAAAAGGACGCTCAATTTGGCGAGAGGAGCTCCTACACACAAAATGTGCCATATTGACCCTAATAAAGCAGAAACTCAATTAAAAAGCACGTTTGCCATCAAGAAGACATATTTCCAATCAGTTCTGGCATTGAAACTGTGAGTTTTGGTGCTCCCGGCCGAGAAACAGCTTAGTGCATTAAATCCAGTCAAAGAGCTCAATTTGGCGAGAGGAAGCTCCCGGGCCGAGAAACAGCTTAGGCATTAAATCCAGTCAAAGACGCTCAATTTGGCGAGAGGAGCTCCAACACACAAAATGTGCCATATCTGACAAATACAGCAGCAGAAACTCAATAAAAGCACGTTTGCCATCAAGAAGGACCATATTTCAATCAGTTCTGGCATGGGAACTGGAGTTTTGAGCTCCCGGGCGAGATAGAGCAAACACGCTTTAGTGATTAAATCCAGTCAAAAGAGCTCAATTTGGCGAGAGGAGTCCTCAACAAAATGTGGCATATCTGACCACTAAAGAAGAAACCTCAAAAAAAGCACGGTTTGCCATCATGAAGACCATATTTCCAAATCAGTTCTGGTATGAAACTGTGAGTTTTGAGTCCCCGGGCCGATGAAACAGCTTGGGTCGTTTTTAGTGCTTAAACTCCAGCACAGACGCTCAATTTGGCGAGTGAAGCTCCCCGGGGCGAGAAAGAACAGTTTCGTGCATTAAATCCAGTCAAAAGAGCTCAATTGGCTGAGAGGAGCTCCCGGGCCGAGAAAGAAACAGCTTAGTGCTTTAAATCCAGTCAAAAAAGACGCTCAATTTGGCTGGGAGAGGAGACTTCCCTACACACAAAATGGTGCATATTGACCCAAATACAGCAGAAACCTCAATTGAAAGATAGTTTTGCATCAAGAATGACCATATTTCCAATCGTTCTGGCATGAACTGTGATTCGTTTTGAGCTCCCCGGGCCGAGAAACAGCTTAGGTGCATTAAAACAGTCAAAAGACGCTCAAATTTGGCGGAGAGGAGCTCCTACACACAATTGTGCATATCTGGACCAAATAAAGCAGGAAACTCAATATAAAGCCAACGTGTGTGCCATCAAGAAGACCATATTTCACAATCAGTTCTCTGGCATCGAAACTGTGAGTTTTGGAGCCCACGTCCCCGCCCAGGCCGAGAAACAGCTTAGTGCATTAAAATCCAGTCAAAAGACGCTTCAATTGCTAGAGGAGCTCCCCGGCCGAGAAAAAGATTAGTGCTTTAAACCAGTCAAAAGACGCTCACATTTGGCGAGAGGAGCTTCTCCACACAAAATTGCCATATTGACAAAATACAGCAGGAAGAAACTCAACATAAAAGCAGTTTGCCATCAGAAGACACTATCTTTTCCAATCAGTTCTGGCATGAAACTGTGAGTTTTGAGCTCACGGGCGAGAAGAAGAACAGCTCCTTAGTGCATTAATAAATCCAGTCAAAAGACGCTCATTTGGCAGAGAGGGAGCTCCTACACTACAAAATGTGCCAAATTGACCAAATAAAGAGAAACCTCAATAAAGCACGTTTGCCATCAAGAAGACACCATATTTCCCAATCTAGTTCTGGCATGAAACTGTGCGTTTTGAGCTCCCCGGGCCGAGAAACAGTCTAGCTGCATTAAATCCAGTCAAAAGACGTCCAATTTGGCGAGAGAAGCTCCGGCGGAGAACCAGCTTAGATGGCATTAAATCCAGGTCAAAAGCGATCAATTTTTGGCGAGGAGTAGGCTCCCCGGGCGAGAAACAGCTTAGTGCATTAAATCCAGTTCAAAAGACGCTCAATTTGTCGGAGAGGAGCTCTACACACAAAAAGTGCGAAATCTGACCAAATACAGCGAAACCTCATGAAAGCACGTTTGCATCAAGATAGACCATATATATTTCCAAATCCGTTCTGGCATGAAACTGTCGAGTTTAGAGCTCCCCGGGCCGAGAGAAAGAAACAGGCTTAGTGCATTAAAAAACCAGTCAAAAGACGCTCAATTTGGGCGAGAGGGAGCTCCTACACAAAAATGTGCCATATCTGACCAAAATAAAGCAGAAACCTCAATAAAGCACGTTTGCCCTCAAGAAAGACATATTTCCAATCAGTTCTGGCATGAAACTGTGAGTTTTTAGCTCGGGCCGAGGAAAAAAAACCAACTTTGTGCATTAAATCCAGTCAAAGACGCTCAATTGGCTTGAGAGGGATCCCGGGCGAGAAACACGCTTAGCGCCATTAAATCCAGTCAAAAGACGTCAATTTGGCGGAGAGGAGCTCCTACACACAAAATGTGGCCACACTCTGACCAATACAGCAGAAACCTCAATCAACGCACGTATGCCATCAGAAGACCTATTTCCAATCAGTTCTGGCATGAAAACTGTGAGTTTATGAGCTCCCCGGCGAGAAACCAGCTTTAGTGCATTAAATCCAGTCAAAGTCGCTCAATTTGGCGAGGGAGCTCTTAAAACAAAATGTGCCATATCTGACCAAATAAGCAGCAACCTCAATAAAGCACGTTTGCCCATCAAGAAGACCATATTTTCCAATCAGTTCTGGCAAATGAAACTGTGAGTTTTGAGCTCCCGGGCCGAGAAGAAAACAGCTTTTAGTGCATTAAATCCCAGTCAAAAAGACGCTCAATTTGGCGAGGAGAAGCTTCCGGCCGAGAAGGAAACAGCTTAGTGCATTAAATCAGTCAAAGACGTCCAATTTGCGCGAGGAGGAGCTCCGAGGGCCGAGAAAGGAAACATCTTAGTGCATTAAATCCAGTCAAAGACGCTCAATTTTGGCGAGAGGAGCTCTACACACAAACTGTGCCATATCTGACCAAATACAGCATGAGATACCTCCAATGAAAGCACGTTTGCCATTCAAGAAGACCATATTTCCAATAGGTTTCTGGCATGAAACTGTGAGTTTTGAGCTCCGGGCCGAGAAACAGCTTAGTGCATTAAAACAGGTCAAAAGACGTCAATTTGGCGAGAGGAGCTCTACACACAAAAATGTGCCATATCTGACCAAATAAAGCAGAAACTCAATAAAAGGCAAATTAGCCATCAAGAAGACCATATTTCCAATCAGTTCTGGCAATTGAACTGTGGTTTTGAGCTCCCCGGGCCAGAGAGGGAAACAGCTTAGTGCATTAAATCCAGACAAAGACGATCATTTGGCGAGAGGAGCTCATCCTGGCCTCCTTTGCCATCAAGGCAAACGTGGGTCTTTATTGAGATATATGCTGTACTGGTCAGATATAGCACATTTTGTGTGTCGGAGCTCCGGGGAGTTCCAAAAATAACAGTTTCATGCCAGAAACTGATTGGAAATTATGATCCTTCTTGATGCGCAACGTGCTTTATTGAGATTTTGCTGTATTAGGTCAGATATAGCCATTTGTGTGTGTAGGAGCTCCTCTCGCCAAATGAGAGTCTTTGACAGGATTTAATGCACTAAAGCTGTTTCTCCGCCTGGGCACCTCAAAAACTCAGTTTCATGCTCTGACTGTATTGCAAATTAAAATAAAAAACATTATAAAAAATGTAAATGTTTAGAGTGTCTTGATTTAGACCAATCATTTATTTTTATAATGCTGTTTGAAGAAATTGTGTCTTATTTTAACTATTTTATAATTATTATTAATCCCAGATTAAGGTGTCATTTCTTAAAGTTAATCAGTCAAGATCCAAAATAATAATTTAAGTAACTTTAAGCCAGTCCTCCAATAGCAAACGACCAGGAAGGTCGTTTTTGACAGCAGCTTTTATACGACCTATAACGTCACGTTTACCCCAACCTAACCCCGCGAAAAAACAGAAGCGCATGTCGCGGGTACCGGCCTTTCCGGGATACAGTACTGGGTTTCTGATCCGGGGCGGGGCGCCCTCCTTCACTCGCCACACAACTGTTGTATTGCAATATTGCTTTTCTTAATGCAGCTGGAAACGCGACCAGAAACGCTCAACAGGGTAGTATGTCCGCGTACGACCTACTGGGGTTAGATTTGCGTGGAGGATATGTTGTATCTTAAATAAGTGGGTTTTCATTGCTTGTTATTAGATAAACTTACATTACTTAAATTTAAGATTTTCTGTCTAGTGTTTAAGGCCATTTCATTTTAGTCTGTCAGAGGCAAAGGACTTTGTGCATATTTTAAGAATTCTTGGTCAAATTAAAAAAAAGTTTACCCCATTGGTAGATTTTTGTGCTTGATACAAGATTAATTGAATTGAATTTAAGGAATATTTTGTTTCTTCTAGTAGGTCTGTTTTTACAGGTGTAGAAGCAGAGGAACTCATTTAGATGAATCTTCAGCACTATGGCTGGGCAGTGTTAACCAGAACCTTTAACTCTATAAGCTTCTCCAGCTCCTTAATTTTTTATCTTTTTAACACCATACCTTTGATTGAACAGAAAATGTTCAAAGTGTGCTGCCAATACACAATTAATTACAAATAATAAATTAATGAAAGTCAGAATAGAGGTGGCAAAGATTAAGGTTTATTTACATAATTTTTCTTATTCACAGGACACAAGGTTATCAAAATTGTGGGGAGATGGGGACAAGGTGGTTGTGCCAAATAAAAGAAAGAAATATAACTAAACTAGGCGGCTTCGCAGCAGGCGGCTCAGAGCAGCAGGCAAGAGTCTTGGACTTCTTAGGCTGGTCCTCTTATTTGACTAACTTACTCCTGATGGAGAGCTCCAGGATTAGAGGACACTGAGGAGCTGTCTATGTCTTGACAGGGTGAACTCGCCATGAGCCATTATGAACTGGACGACAAAAGAGCAAAGGGACAGTACATGAGGGAAGGAAAAAACAACACAAAAGGCTCTTTATCCTGCCTTGGCACATAAAAGGCAACAAACTCAGTGTTATTTTGAAGCTTGCACATAATTACATATTTATTTTTCAGAGAGCGTGACATGTAAATAGTGTTATTGTTCAAAATAAAATATATATTTTAAAGTTTAAGAAACTAAAATAAACCAAGAATTGAGCTGGTTTCCTTCAGTTTTAGTCTTTTAAATGTATTTAATTGATTGATTACCTATTTATTTTGAGTTATTACCATTCTGGATTGCTCTCTCTTGTTTTTATTTATGCAGGCAAAAAGAAATCAGGCTCGCTTTAAACCATTCTCTTTTTTATTCTTTTTCATTTAAATCGAGAACAAATAGCACTTACTCTCGGTTACTAAAGTTCGGAGGTGGGAGAGGCTGTATGAAAAAAGTACGTATTCTTTTCGTTTCTTTTTTTTCTTTCTTTTTTCCACGTGCGGCCGTCTTCTTTTATGTATGCTTATGAAAGTGCAGCCGACTCCAATTTTCTCCCACCAATAACTTTCTTCTTCTCATTCACCGGTCTGCTCCACACGTTTTTTTAAAACAAACTTTTATTATCACATTAGAGACAATTATACAACTATACATGACATTAAACATTTATGACATCATTAATACATGAATAAACAGTGAAGTCAAGGGGAGTGCATAATAGATATATACAAAAAACCAGAGCTTGACAAAAATAAATAAATAAAATAAAATACAATATTACAATGTATCAGGATAAAATATATAAAATAAATTTAATCAATAAAAAGAAACATAAAATAAAATAAATAATATATGCAAAAATGAGAGATTTTTATTAGTAATATTAAAAACCATAATATTTTCCATAAGGATCCGGACTTTCTTGAAAGCTTCTTGTTTTTACATATTTTACAGAAGATTCATAAAAAGATTTTAAGTTCCACTAAAACAAAGTTTAATTTGGAATAGCCTGGAGAATCTAGCCTTTATGGATGGAACTTCAGGTCCTATAATCTGTTAATGAATCATTATCAGGGATAATTGCTCTACATGTTGATAACGTTTTATACGTCTATGGTTGATGATAGACCGTTGTTTGTCTCTCGGGAGTGACGTTGTATGATGGATTGCAGCATTTTCTTTTTTGCATTTGTTTCTTATTTGCAGCGCGTTTTGTATTTGCAGCGGTTTTCTGTATTGGCAGGCGTTTCTTTTGCATCTGTTTTCTATATTGCAGAAAATTTCTGTATTTGCAGCACACCGTTTCTGTTTATGCAGCGCGTTTTGTATTTTGCCAGCGTTTTCCTCAGCATGTTTTTCTTATATGGAGCGCGTTTCTTGTATTTGCAGCGCCTGTCTGTATATTGCAGCGCGTTTTGTAATGTGGCCAGTGGCTTACTGCCATCTTGTGGCGGAAATAGAAATTTTATAGATGAAAACTATTCGAATCCCTGAGGTTGTTGCCTGAGTATTCTCTGAATAACTGGTTTAAAAACTACATATTTATTTTCAGAGAGGAAACTGTATGCCCAGTGATGTGTTACATAGTGTATTATTCAAAATATTTTTTTAAAAAAGTAAGACCAACAAAATAACAACCAAAATTGAGCGCTTTCCTCCAGTTTTATTCTTTAAATGTAATTTAATCTATTTCATCTATCTATTTATTATCATTCATCTCAGCGCCAAGTGCCTTTTTTTTTAAAATGGCCGAGGTGTCACTTCTAGGGGATACTCCCTTGTGGCGAAAAAAGGGACAACAAAATCTCAGGGATTCATGAGTTTTCAACTGTAAAATGTTGAGTATCCCTCTGAATAACTAGATTAAAAGTCTACCATATTTTTTTCAGCGAGGCAACTGGTGCCCCAATGATGTGTATGATGAGGTGCTCACTTTAGGGGATACGTCCCCTTGTGGCAAAAAAGGAATGCAGGAACTCGAAGCAAATCACTATTTTGTTGATACACAATTAAATGAACCTTAATTAGCAATTACATTTAAATAAAATATGTATTTATATATTTGTATTTATGAAGTTATTGTCTTATGACCGCATTCTTCACACTCTGATGCTTCCCATTACCTGTCGCGCCTCCACTAGGGCTCCCCCAAGCTTCTGTAACGCCCTGTATATTCTGTTCTTATTTTACCCAGTTTGCTTACCTGAAAATAGAACGCATGAAACAGTACTCATATCTTGGACACATATTGTCCAACTCAGCGCCAAGCGCCTTTGTTTACACTGGTAAAGGGTGTCACTTTAGGGGGATACTCTCCCTTGTGGCGAAAAAGGGGCAACAACACCTATTTTTGTATGCACTGTTTTTAAATGCAGGAACTCGTGGCCAATCACTATTTTAATATACACCAAAAATATGTCTTTTGGTGGCACGGACATTTTAACTTTGGAACATTTTATGTTTTATATTGCTATAAAAGAAATAAAAATTACGAATTAATAAAATATGGCGCGTGTTTTTTATATATGAAACCTTTTGTATTTTGAAACTTCTTGTTCCTATGAAACTCATCTTCCACACTCTGCGCCGCTTTTCCGCCCATACCTGTCGTTGACTCCGCTGTTGGCTCTCCAAGCTCTCTGTCAGGCCGAGGTCTGGGGAAAGCGCAGGCTGTACGAGGTGAATGCAACGCTCTACAATATTACATCTTCTGTAAGTACCATGGCATCCTTCAAAATATGGTTTCTCCCATTTTTCAAAACAATGTGTCATTTGTGTTATTATATTTCCCCATCCATTCTTCCATGACTCAGGATATTATACTTAATTCCATCATAAGAATGCAAATATCATTACTAAAACATAACAATTCACATGATGTCAAATTTGCATCATGTTCTGTACATGTGACTTGTTTGTATTTATAGGTTTTTCTTACCATACATCGAAGTGTATCTTTGAAATAACCTTTCTGTACATCTATGAATTATTTTCTAACTTTTTATGTACTTTAATGGTTTATTTATTTTAGCATCAATTTGTATGTACAATTGATGCTAAATAAATAACCATTTACATTCAATTATTTTTGTACAACTGTGCTTGTTTTGTTTATTTATTTGTAATTGGTGGATTCTGTGTACGATCTTATCCATATTTTAACTCCATAGGGTTAGGAAGATGGTAGTGGTTAGGATTTAGGTTCTTCAATTCAAAGGCATAACATATATCGTGTGTTACAACTGTAAAGCCACAGTACTTCAGACTCGGCTGGGACAACTGGACCATTTCACTATGATATGGTATTAATCAACTTGTATCAACCACAGATATAGACTTAAGAGTGACATGGCAAGGTTGAACATCAGACATTAAGTGTCTATTATAAAAGTGAGTCCTGTTCTTTCCTCCAAAGTTACTTGCTGTTTGTGGTGGCTATCACTGTCGCAGGACATCATCCTGAGGGTTATACAAAAGCAGAGTTATTTCGCTGGTCAGGGGAGAAGTCAAAAATAGGAATATCTGAACCATGATTCAGATGAACAATAATATCTGGGCAATCCATGGGTAAATGACACCAAAAAATAGTTTTTTTAAAGCACATACAGTAGTTCTTAGGAACACCGAACAGACATTTTTTTGTATAAGAAAAAACAATGTTCGCATATTGAATCACGATCCTCTCCATATTGTAACATCCATACAAAACAAACAAGCCTGAAATATTTCCCAAATATGAGTCAAGAATCTAATCAGATTTTTTTAGAAAAAAAACATTTTAAAGGGGGCTCCCAAGAAGGGAGGGGAACCAGGACCATCAAACAGGAGGGCACGGGGCCGGTTAGCAAGAAGAGAAAATTGAAATGTCGACGCCATAGGCATGTGCCAATAGGTTTGGAGTAAAACAAAAATTATTTGTGAACATTTATTTAAAATGGCATATAGTATAGGCTTTGTTTTTGATAAACCAACAATACATGATAATGTGAAGTTTTTTGATTTTTTTGCATATGAAATTGGTTGCTATAAATTCTCCATGCCAAAGGTCTGGAGTCAACCAATAATTAAATTATTTGGAATCAGAGACTGCTATAAGCTTCGGTTTTGTTTTTTAAATATAAATACATCTCAATTACTGCTATAACTTTTTACAATTTTGCATTTACACTTAGTGCTGAAAAATTGTCTCCGTACCAATAAGGTCTGGGGTCAAGTAATCGTTTTAGGATTTCTTTAATCAGAACATTATATAAAGTTTGTCTGTTTTTATATACATCCTGCCCAGAATGATTATTGTGAAATTTATTAAATTTATGCATCCAAAATTGGTGGCTAAAAAAAATTTCTGTGTTCATAGGTCTGGAAGTCAATATGATATATGTCAAAATTAGAAGCGTGGCCATATGAGCGATGGTCTACTGAATGCTCATCCCAAACCTCGGTTAAATGGTCATTAGAGTACCATCTAGAGGACCAAAAATTGAGTAACAACAATCTAGGCTCTGAGCTCCACTTAAATCTGGCACTTATTATGTGGAGGGGTCCTCATTAGTTATGCTTAACTTAAGCCTTGTACCAGTACAGCTCAGGTTGGAGTCTAAATTTATCGGCCCTGGGCCTCAATAGTCGTTCTGGGACATGTACTCGTTCTACTGGTCCACCGGTTATCGGATGAGGGAAGCCCCTCTTGATGCGCTCCATCATGTTTCGAGTGCACGTGAGGAGTACCGGACCAATATAAAAAAACTTTACTGATGATGAATCCTGATGTTCTGTGGTTCAAACACTACAGATAAAAAATATCGGTCTATTCTAAAAGTCCCAAAAACTGACAACTCTGGTCTCCTCCACAAAACGTTTGTGACTGCGCTTTGCATTATTTGTAGGTCATGATGAAGAGTCCAGACGCTGTCTTTATGGAGCTTAAATTAGGGTCAAAAGTTTTGAACTTGAAAACAAAATAAAATTTGAACACTGCAAAGATTCAAGTTTATAGTTTTGTTCTTGAAAATTTGAAAAAATACATTCAGTGTATTCAAAATAAAAAATAAGTGTACAAAAAAAACATTTTTGTTTTAAATATAATTATGAATTTCACTCAGGTATCTTTTGAATAAATTATTTTATTTTCATTTTTCACTTTCATATATTTTGATTTATTTGAGATTGTATTTTTTTCAGTTGCACCCTTTTTTTTTATTTTCAGTATTCAGATCTTTTTTTTGTCAGTTTCAATCTTTTTTTTTTCAGTTTCAAATCTTTTTTTTTTCAGTTTCAAATCTTTTTTTTTTTCAGGTTCAAATCTTTTTTTTCAGTTTCAGATCTTTTTTTTTCAGGTTCAAATCTTTTTTTTCAGTTTCAGATCTTTTCTTTTCAGTTTCAGACTTTTGACCCTGATTTCGCGTGGCGGGCGTGGCATCAACTAAGACGGGTGGGGAATCATGACAGACAGCTTAACAAAAAAGGCTAGGGACCTTCCCCTATCACGTTGCCTTCAGAGAACGTAGGAACTAAAACAATTCAACTCAACATTTTATGTAGGCTACGACATGTGATTGGCAGTGAAAAAACTGATGTCAATGACAAACTTCCATTTGCACGACATGCACGAATATCCTGCATGGCTAAATCTGTTTTAATTTCCACTGTTAGGCTAAGGCTGTTAATATGTCTTTATTAAGTTTTAATATTCTTCAATACGTGGTAAGTTTATCCAAATATCGCCTTTTTTGAAATTTATTCCAACGTTTACGGAGATATGACATGTGAACGCTGTTTTAGACAGTACTCGGGACCAGTTGCAGAAGCGGAGCGATAATTATGCCAGATTGTGAACTTCAACAGCCACACTTTAAGTGCTGAAATGTCCGATTTCCACGTAGCACTGTGAACGCAGCGCAGTGTCCGCTGGCAGTGATGGCGTCCAGTTCAGCAGGCTCACCTGCTGGAGCCAGTACACAGGTGAGAAATGTTCACAATGAGAGGTCGTTTTGTGACAACATACAATGTTTCTGACGTCTTTAAGTGGTGAATTGGCAAAGCTGGAAGTTAAGCATAGTGCTAACGTTAGCATCGAGTAGCTTAACGTTATTTATCATTCAGACAGTAGTACTGCGTGAAAAACACAGATAATAAATACACTGAATAAGGGTAGTGCTGTTGTGGCTGTGGGAATGCATGGGATGCTGAAATAACCTGCAGCAGCTTGCGGTGGAAAAGGTTGATGAATGTGTTCTGGTGCTGTCAGCCAGTGTCTGTGAATTCTTACAGCAGTGGTTCCCAACCTTGGGTCAGGACCTCAAATGGGGTTGTCAGATATTTAAATAATTGATCGATTAAAATTAAATTAGAATGTTAAAGCTGGTATGGCTCTGGCTAGTTGTTGACCGCTTTCCTGACTCCTAGTGAGTTTATATGACAAATAGATGCATGGTGTGGGTGTGTTAGCACTATGCTTAACTTCCAGAGTTGCCAGCTCAGCACTTAAAGACGTCAGAAACATTGTATGTTGTCACTAAACGACCTCTCATTTTGAACATTAATCACCTGTGTGCTGGCTCCAGCAGGTGGGCCTTTATCGCCCTGCTTCTGTAATTGTTCCTCAGTACTGTCTAAAACAGCTTTCACATCTCACATCTCCACACATCACACCCTCCTCACATCTCCGTAAACGTTGGAATAAATTTCAAAAAAGGCGATATTTGGATAAACTTACCATGTATTGAAGAATATTAAAACTTAATGAAGTGACATATTAACAGCCTTAGCCTAACAGTGGAAATTAAAACAGATTTAGCCATGCAGGATATTCGTGCATGTCGTGCAAATGGAAGTTTGTCATTGACATCAGTTTTTTCACTGCCAATCACAGCCTACATAAAATGTTGAGTTGAATTGTTTTAGTTCCTACGTTCTCTGAAGGCAACGTGATAGGGGAAGGTCCCTAGCCTTTTTTGTTAAGCTGTCTGTCATGATTCCCCACCCGTCTCAGTTGATGCCACGCCCGCCACGCGAAATCAGGGTCAAAAGTCTGAAACTGAAAAGAAAAGATCTGAAACTGAAAAAAAGATTTGAACCTGAAAAAAAAAGATCTGAAACTGAAAAAAAGATTTGAACCTGAAAAAAAAAGATTTGAAACTGAAAAAAAAGATTTGAACCTGAAAAAAAAAGATTTGAACCTGAAAAAAAAAAGATCTGAATCTGAAAATAAAAAAAGGTGCAACTGAAAAAAATACAATCTCAAATATCAAAATATATGAAAGTGAAAAATGAAAATAAATAATTTATTCAAAAGAATTACCAGAGTGAATCATAATTATATTTAAACAGATTTTTTTTTTTTGTACACTTATTTTTATTTTGAATACACTGATGTATTTTTCAAATTTCAAGAACAAAACTTGAATTTTCAGTTTCAAATTTTATTTTTTCAAGTTCAAAACTTTTGACCCTAATTTAGCTCCATAGTCTCTCCTCTTCATCTCCTCAGTGTGTGTTGGTGCCGGTTTGCAGTCTGCTGTGGTCTAAAACATCCTCACTAATGTAAACTGTCAGAGTGACACTGATGTAAATGATCCTGCTGCATTAATACAAAAACATGAATATCCCACATCGTTTCATCATTATATAGACTGAGCTGAATATAGGTGAGGATTTTTCTCATCAGAGGACAATATTTTATTAAAGAAATAAACTATTATTAACAACAATAATAAATAAATGCATATCAATGGTAACCTTTTCCTAAAATACTGTTTTTAATTTTGTGTTACATTGTTTGGAGAAAGATCCGTTACACAGCTTCAAAATTACTTGAAAGGTTTTTTATTTTTTTACTACGATTTGCGCAATAAATGTTCTTAAAATGGCATTCTATATATTATCTATATATTTTGAAGTGTGTTTATTCTGCTGCAATGTATCTGCTATGTGAGTATGTTCAGAAACAGTCATTTTGACATATATATACAGAAGAAAAGAATATATCGCAATATATATCGTTACCGCACACGCTTCAAATTATACCGCAATATAAATTTTAGGCCATATCGCCCAGCCCTAGGGGGGAGAGAGGGGGAGAGAGAAAAGGAGGAGTGAGGAGAAGAAGAGGGCACAGGAGAAAGAGATAGAGGGGAGAGAAGAGTGGAGGGCCTGCTCCCGTCTGCATCCTGCTGCTGCTCAGGCAACCAGTCGCATCTCTGGTCCGTCAAGGTGGCTGTAGTGCGTGTTTTCAGGCTAAAGTCAGGGTCCGTGGAGCGGGGTCCTCTTGTTGCACACTTGAATAAACAGTCAGTGTGAATGTTGATTTTCTTCTTTTACTTTCATTCTGAAAATATACAGATGAAACAGTACATCATATTGAGACAGATCTCTGTCCAACTCAGCGCCAAGTGCCTTTGTTTACAACTGGCAGAGGTGCTCACTTTAGGGGATACTCCCCCTTGTGGCGAAAAGGGGAAACAACACTTATTTTTGTATGCACTTTTTTTAAATGCAGGAACTCAGAGCACAATCGCTATTTTGTTAATACACACCAAAGAATATGTATTTTGGCAGGCAGAACATTTTAACTCTCTGAGCATCTTGGGGACCAAAAGTGACATTTTGGTTGTTTTTATTTGTTCGGCTCTCAATATACCGGTCAGTTTAAAGGCTAACTGTATGAAATTTTGCCACTATTCTTTTTTCATTTTAATTTACTTAATTCCAAAATCCTGTCTATAGAATAGGAGATTTGCATCATACTGACACTTGTTAACCTCGTCACCAAATTTGCCCCATTGACTCCCATTATAACCACATATTTTTCATAGACTATAATCCTGACATATTATAATGCTTTTTCCATCAATACCTAATAAATCTAAGCCTCTACCTTCAAAATATAGGGAAAATATGTTTTAGGTGTAATGACCCCATTTAACAACCCGAGGCCATCATATAAAGTTTCAGGGAAATTTCAGTGAAGGCCTGGATTTCTTACCTCGCAAAATGCATAGCAATAACAAAGCTGAACACCATAAAATGGTCTTGGTATATTAGCACTGATATAAAATAGTGGCGTGAATATGGTTGAGAAAAAAAAAAACATCAACAGAGCCCTTTTGACCTGGGACACAAAAACACACATAGGCAGACATCTACAGGGTTCTTCTGTGTCCGGAGGGAATTCCTTCTCTAATCGGTCATGACTCTCAGATGAATCTTCACTGCTGGTAAAATTCACCTTAGAAACATGCTCCTCATTCTCCTCAGAGGACTGCAAGACTGCAGCAAGACTGCAGCAAGACACACACACAGACACAGTCTGTGTTTACACACCTGCAAAAACATGCTATTCCACACATCCAGTAGGCGAGCGGAGGCTTCCTTTTGATCAAGAAAAAATTGAACTTCAAACACAACTTGACTGGTCATTTCTCCACAGGACAACCATGAAGCGCCATCCGAACTTGGAGCAGCCAATTGCTGCATGTGTGCAGTCACCTGAGGGGAGTGAGGCTCATGTTTCTGAGGAGAATATGAGCAGTGAAGATTCACCTTGGAGCCAGGAGGATTCAGGGGACGAATACCTTCCAGACAGAGAGGGCCCCTGCAACATGACAGGAGGAAACGATTGGGGGGGGGGGGGCATAGGAGAGAGAGAGGAGGGGAGGAGGAGGAGGAGGAGAGGAGGAGGAGGTAGGGATGAGGATGAGGATGAGCACTCAAAAAAATAATTTTGTGTGTGGAACATAAAAAACAAATTAATGGAAAGTCTTTCCACCCAATCATAATACCTAATTTAGGCAAGATATTGTTTTAATTGAGTGGACATAAATTGTAAATATGCCTGGTTCACACATTAGGTGTGGTGTTACTATAACTCAATTCAAGGGGTAAGTCCAACATAATAATTCATTTGTTGGGTGAACACTACAAAATTTATGGAAAGTATTTACCACCCAATTTATATACGCTCATCTTAGCAAGCGAACAGTTTTGTTGAGTGAAATTAATGTAAACTTGCCGAATAAACGATAATATGTCAGCGTTACTGTTACTTAATTAAAAGGGGTAAATCCAACATAACTTTTTAAAAAGGTTAGTTTCAACATATTTAACCCATGTTTAAGTGGTGGGTAACCCAATTTTAATGGGGTTTAGTACAACTATATTATAAAATGATACAACACAACTAATTTATTAACACAACTAATTAATTGTGCTGATCAGACAAGACTTATGTATGTTAGACAATCACAAATAACTTTAGATTGAGAGTCCTTTCACGTCCAAATGAAAATCAATAAGTAATAATTCAATAAAAGTCAATTCTGACATCAATATTTGTTTTAAAAACAATGTAACATTTGTCATCCCATTTATGACAGTTGATATCAAGTTAGGAAAAAAAAAAACAACCAAAAAGCAAACAGGATTTCTTTGAGATTGAACTTTATTGCCCACTAAGGAGGCAAACATGAGAAAAACATCTGGCTCTACAAAAAAATTAAATACAATACAAATAAAAGTGCATTCTTGTGCATCCATAATTTGAAAAAAAAATAAATGATTAATAAAATTCGTCAAATGTATTTGTATACAAACAGAAGCCCTCTATTTATGGAGTAAAAATCTGTTTCATCTGATTTTGAATTAAAAATGAAGTAAGAATTGTTTACCATTGAATATTAATGCATTGAAATTGTGTACCTGAATTGCATTTTATAATCCTGAATTTAACCGCTTCAAATTTTCAATAGCAATGGTTTCAACTATTTTCATATGCAAAGCAAAATTTCATGTTTTAAAAAACTCTAGTAAGATAAATTTAATTTTTGCTTAAAAAATTCAATGTCAAAATATAAAGTTTAAAATTTCAATTAATAAATTGTCAAGCAGCCAAATGCAACCGGCAAAATTCAGTGTCGAAATATGGCAGTCTGAAATGTCAATTTGGAAAACAGCTGGAGATCCCTAGGAAAAGTAACGGATTACTAATACGAATACGGAAATACTTATTAGATTCCCCTAAAAAAAAAGGGGAAATTCATTTGTCTGTAGTCTCATCTATTGTGTATCTAGAATTATAGAGTTCTGATGGCAGTTGGTAAGAAAGATCTTCTTATCTCTCTGTCCTTACCAACGAAGAGAGAGAAGCCTTCCACCACCAATATTTCATTTGTCCGACAAGGTTATATGCAGATGATCCATGTTGTTTAGGATGGCCTCCACGTCCTCACGTTAGTCTCTCTCCACCATGTTCCTCCAAGAGTCCATCCATACTCCGATCACAGAGCCAGCCTTTTTCACAAGCTTATCCAGCCTCCTCTGCTTGCTTTTTTTTTTTCCCAAACTTTCCTCCCCAGCAGACTGCAGCATAAAATAAAACACTTTGCCACAATAGACAGATAAAACATCTGCAGCATCTTACTGCAGTGTTATAGAGATCTGAGCTACCTTAGGAAAAAGAGGCGGCTCTGCCCCTTTTTTGTAGAGTGCATCATGTGGTTAAAGGACCATCCAGCTTCTTATCCAGGTGTAACAACCAGATATTTATAGTTTTAGTTTTACCACACTTCGATGTCCACTCCCACAAGTGTTCTCAGGCGGAAGAGGGGGCTTGGATCCTACGGCAACAATGACCATTTTCCTTTGTCATTGAGGTTGTTAGTATGAGCAGTTTTTATGACACCAGTACACTGAAGGAATTTTTAATCAAATCCCTATAGTTCAGATTCCTGTCCATTCCCTTATACAAGCTCAAATAGCAGTGTCATCTGAGTATTCTGATGTGGCAGGACTCAGAGTTTATATTTAAAGTCCCTGCTAGTATACAATGTGAACAGAATGAGCCAGACAGTCCCTTGTGGAGCCCCCTGTGTCGGCTCATTAATGTCCCAGTCAAAACAGTTTCCCAACCTGACAATACTGTGGCCTTTCTGTCAGGTAACCGTGAATCCAGGAGACAAATGAAGAAACCACTCCCAATTCTCTATGAGCTTGTTTTTGAGTGATGATTGGGATTGGATGGTATTAAATGCGCCTTGAAAAGTCAAAAACATAATTCATACATAAGCTGTCCAGATTCTTCCAAATGAGAGAGGAACGGTGGAGCATGTATAGTGTTGTTGAAGAGGAGCCCATGGTGGAGGAACACACTTGTGGAGGAGGAGAGGAGCCCTTGGAATGGAGATGCCCCAGATGTTGTTGAAGAGGAGTGCATGGTGGAGGAACACACTTGGTGGAGGAGAGAGGCAGGAGGAGGAAGCCATGGTGGAGATATGCCCACATGTTGTTGAAGAGGAGCCATTGAGTAAGAACACATTTGTGGGTGGAGGAGAGAGGAGGAGCCAATGATGGGAGATGCCCGGAATGTTGTAGAAGAGAGGAGGCATGGTGGAGGAACACCCTTGATGCGAAGGAGGGAGGAGGAGGAGGGACCATGATGGCGATGCCCAATGTTGTTTGAAGAGGATCCAGATCAGGATTATGATCAAGTCAAACCAACAGTCCACCTGTTCTTAGTAAGGGCTTCACATATAACTGTTATATCTATAAAGTGAACAGCTGGTAACTCAGCTGTCCAGCTTGTTATTTCTGTTGGTCAGCTATCATCTCCAGCAAGCTGACAACAAATTCAGTTTTTTTTACATAGATAGACCTATGGACAGCTGGATGTTGTTATGACTTGATCTAGATATCCTCAGCTGTTTTCATGAATTTTTCATGACGGCGTATTTTGATGACTGGAATTTTGCTGGTTGAATTGGGCAGCTGGAAAATTTATCAACTGAATTCTAATTCTTTGTATTTTGACAAATATTAATTTATTTTCAATGTAATTTTTTTAAACATGAAATTTTGATTTTGAATATGAAATAACTGAAAAAATAAAGGTGAAAATTCACCTAATAAACATACAATCTTAATTTCAGAGTAAAAACATTCAATGTACACAGATTTTCAATGCATTAATATGCAATGCTAAAAATTCAGTCTCATTTTAAATTCAAAATCAGATGAAACAGATTTACCTATTGTCATCTTTGCTTTTGTATGGAAAAATTGTCTGTCCTTGAAATTCAAACAAGGCAACAATTTGAAGCATTGTTAACACAGAAATAGATTAACAAGGAACAAAAGGCATTTTAAAACACTAATATTGATTGAACGGCTCCCCCCCTCCCTCCCCAAAATGACTCTGGGATACTTTCATTGTTGAAGACCCCTAACAGTTACCCTACAAAATATTAACGCGCAAGTAGGGTTTTCAGCACCTGCAGTTTCTTAGACAACCTCTGTCCATCAAGCCCCATGATGAGTTTCTGCAGAGCTTCGAAAGTGTATTTCCACTCTGGGGGCTAGCTGAGATTGAGTGCATAAAACTAAAGCGAACAGCATTGCAACTGCTACTGGTACATTACCCAGCTCGTTGAGGACTTCTACCCCCTCCAAAATGATGCCCACGTCCTCTGGACCATCGTCACGCTCTGCACCTTCTCTGCGAATCACAAATACTCCAAAGACAGTCTCCATTTCA
This sequence comes from Lutjanus argentimaculatus, assembly GCA_034769285.1. Taxonomy (NCBI): domain Eukaryota; kingdom Metazoa; phylum Chordata; class Actinopteri; order Lutjaniformes; family Lutjanidae; genus Lutjanus; species Lutjanus argentimaculatus. Next base: position 1,010 of record JAWZSL010000210.1, on the reverse strand, counting down.
GCTTTCAATTTAATCTTTTCCTGAGAAAAACAGCTATTTAATTAACATAATGTGTGACCTATAATTGCATTTCTTTTGTAAGATCTTAATATGAGGACTGGAGAATAAAAGCTAAATTACATACCATGCGTTCTTTCACCACTTTCTCCGGGTCTTCATTCAGGTAGACCGAAAAGCGCCTTGAGGATGCACTCTCTTTTCACATCAATGTTGTCAGTCTGAGTATGTGGGCCGCACAAAGTACGCCAGGAAACAAAAACATGAGGAAAAACCGTTTTAACCAACAGGGAGACTAAATGTCACGCACATAATGCCACAATAAACAAAGGACACATTTTTTCTTCCAAATGAAACCTATTTCATCTTTATCAATCAATTTTATGATATATGAATTTGCAATATCGATTGCAAATTTGTAGCTTGTATGCTAAGCTTCAAATTGCTGCTAAAGCAAGCTGTAACCTGTGTGTGTGTTCAACAAGTAAAATCAAAGATGTACCTGTCCAACAATTCCTGGGAAAGTTTTTTTTTTTTTTATTAGTGAGCAGTGTTGGGCAAGCTACTTAAAAAATGTAGTGAGCCACGCTACTCGTTACTCTATCGAGAGAGAGAACGAGAGAATAGTGAACCACTAATCACAGCAGCTATGTAAGTGGTGGTGGAACATGGTCTATTTAATAACTTTACACATTTCTTAAAACACAGTCTTGTCACTTGAGTCGCACATTTCCCACGCTAGATATATGAAGGAGGGGTAGTGGAAACCCTCTCCAAATCTGGTAGAGTCGTGTAGAGTAGGTACTGCCAGTGGAAAGTCACTAAGTTGCACACAGCCTGGATTGTTAAGGGATTAAGTTATTTGAGTTCACTTTGTCAAATCTACCAAAAGTTAGAATTATAATCAAATCATTTTTCATACAGTGAAAAAGTTCCCCCTCTTTCCAAATTGTCTTACTTCTCTCTTCTCCCCATCATAAATGTCAACTTTACAGTGATGCGTTTGGCAGTTT
>JAWZSL010000209.1:0-42716 GCA_034769285.1 Lutjanus argentimaculatus | reverse complement strand
TAAAGTTGCTTTAATTCATTCAACCCTGATTCAGGTGCTTTAATACGACTCTGTTTCCACTCTGTTTCTAAGCTAAGCTAACTGGCTGCTGGTTGTAGTTTTCATATTTAAAGGTCCAGGGTGTAAGATTTAATTAGTATATGTCAGAAATGAATATAATATTCATACACGTGTTTTCATTAGTGTATAATTCACCTGAAAATAAGAATAGTTTTTGGTTTTTTGTTTATATCTACAGAGGGACAGGTCCTCCTCTATGGAGGCCGCCACAGACTTCTACAGTAGCCCAGAATGGACAAACAAGACCAAGTAAAACACTGGCTGCACAACCTTTCATGTATTTCATGAGTTTCGTGGCCACCATGGGTTCTCCTACATTTTTTGGAAGGGGAGGGTAAGACGAGGTGTTTGCAATCTGAAAGCTAAACCACTAGATGTCACTAAATCCAACACACTGGTCCTTTAACAGACAGATATGAGGGGGGTATTGATCAGGGAATTACCTTTAATATACTGTTATTTATCCATCAGTTTATCTGTTTGTTTGTTTAACAGGAAAAACAAATTTCAACAGTTTTAATGTTTATGTGCTTCTAGCTAAAACTCATTTTCAGCCCTCGTCCTCGGGCAGGACCTCGTCCAGATGTGTTATTCTGTTTATTTGATGAGAATTTAACCCTTGAGTCCATCTGGGACACTTGAACCAGTCTGTCTGTGAAATGAACGGGTGACTTTATAACTGTTTAATGGAAGAACTCACCAACAAGTTCAATGGTGAATGTTTGTCTGTTTGGCTCATCAGGTGAATAATCACAGGTGTAGGTTCCACTGTCAGACCGCTTTGTATCTCTGATCACTATGGAGGCATCACCGGACTGCAGTTTGTTCAGAAAATAAAGATTACTCGTCCTTTTGAACTGCTGATCTTGCCCTTTGTAAGGCCGTTTTATTGTAATGACTGCCTCTCTCATAAAAGAAACCTTCTGACCATCTTTCTTCCACTCAAAGTTATCTTGTGTGATGTCACTCTTGGAGCTGATGAAACAGGGTAAAACAGCTTCACTCCCTACATTCACTTTGATGACAGTTGCTCCTGAAAGACAAAAACAATTGTTGTTTTTCACATGCAGAGTCATCAGGTTAGAAAGAAAGTCAGTTAACACATTTACAGGCCACCACAAACTCAAAACACCAGTTTATGAGCAGTTTAGTCCAGTAGTCACATTTCTCCCCCCTCCCATATTATATTTTGGTTACGTCTCATGTTTGTACAGACGTATTTTAAGCTCATAGTTAATCAGGTTAAACAGTTTTTCTTATTTTTGCTTTTACAAATTATATTTAACTGTGGAAAGTGTTCAGCCTAAACCAGGAAAAGTTGTAGTTTGATTCATTTTATTCAGTGTGTTCATGAGCCCCAACGGTCTGATCTCACGTCCTACTGGACTCATCACCTGAACATTCATGACTGTAGTCTGAAGGAGCTCAGTGTTTTTAAAAAGGTAAAGACCAACTTTATTGTGATCATACAATCATACAGAGAACAATTATACAGTCAGATTCATTCTCTGTATTTAACTCATTCTACTATTAAGAGACAAAATATTCACCTTGGGGTTTTTTTTGTACTCGAGTTACTTCAAGAAATCGTTTCAGCCGTAAACTTCACACAAATGATCACTTTGACTCAAGGATGAGCTCATTTTGGTGGTCAAGGTCAACAGAGTTTAATTAAAAACTTTTAAATCTTGATATAAATTTAAAATCATTTAACATCAGGGCCTGGTTCACAGACAGGACTTAGATTAATCCAGGAGCAGGTCTTAGTCCTGAAACTAGTTAAACTAGGCCATTTAGGTGGTTTTCAATGAACGTGGCTTAAATTAGAATCAGTTAGTCTGAGACATGGAGTCCTGGAGTAAGTAAGTAAGACTAAAACCAGGACTGGAATAAAAAAACACCTGGACGGGAGTGAATCTGGAGACAAAACAACAACAGAGGCAAAAAGAATTTGTTGAAAAAACTTTAGTGAGGATGAAAAAAAAACCTAAATCTGTGTCAAATCATCCAGTTATTAAAAAGTAAAACCAGACTCATCTGACCTCTGTAGTGCATGTTTGTTCATTTAGATCAGGCTGCCCAAAGTGGGGCCGGGGACCAAAGTTGGCCCAACATGAGGCCAATTTGACCTGCAAACTAAAAGAACATTAAAATTAATTTTTAAAGTTTGTAATATAAATTGTTATCTATGCTGTTTTATTGTTGTGGGGTAAAAATGCGCCCTGGTAGCTCACTTGTTAAACCGTGTGCTCCATGTCTAACAGCTGGTTCACACTATAAGCTTCAGGAGTGTGTGTGAACAGTGTTACCTGTTGGTTTTTATCTCTCTGCTCATATTATCATAAATATTATCAAAATAAGAAGCAGCCGCTCACCCTGCAGGAGCAGCGCTGCTCACACACGCCCAGACCAGCTGCAGCCACGCTTCATCTAGAGGTGCAGGTCAAGTGTTTTTCTTCTTCTGTCTCTCTTCCTCCCTCCTTCTCTGTCTGAACGAGGGAAAATCACTGACTGCCTTCAGAAAACTGCTCTTTCTTCTCTTCAAAACTCTGCTGCTAACTCAGCGTAAAAGACAGAAGAAAGGTCTTTCAGCAGCCGTCCTGCAGCAGGGACGCAGCCTGTGTGGACACCACAGTCGCCCCAGACTCACCCAGTTCAGTGGGGCAGCCTTCAGGACAATGTATGCTGTGTGAACCAGCTGTAAGACTGAACTTCTTATCACAGCATCGGGTTTGATTCCAGCCCAGATCTCCCAAAAAATCATCTAAAGAAAAACTTTTTAAATATGTACATCAATAATTATTATTTTTCATAATCTGAGCAGGCAGGCAGGGGGACACTTTACACAGGAAGTCAGTCAATAAAGAGAACATTGGAGTCCTAACACCATTTTGCATCTTAATTTAGAGCTGCAATGATTAATCAAATAATTTATTAAATTAATCACTATTTTGATAATTGCTAAATCCTTTGAGAAATTTTTTTTAAAAGGAAAAACATTCAAAATTCTCTGATTCTTCTTAGATTTGAATACTTTCTACTTTCTTTCTGGTTTCTGAGGACGTCGTCTTGGACTTTGGGAAACACTGATCGACTTTTTTTCACTCTTTTTCTGACATTTAATGGACGAAATAACTAATCAATTAATCAAGAAAATGATCAACAAAATTTAATCGTTTACGGGAATGATTTGAAAAATAGGTCAAAAGATGTGGAACACATGGACGTGTTCAACTGACAAGACTGTGACAGGATTAATTAATCGATTAGTCCGAGAAAATAACAGATTAAAATCGACAATTAAAATAATCATTGGTTTGCAGCTTAATCTTAACTATAGATAAAAACCCAGTACGATACGGGGGCGGGCACAATTAAAATTTATTATTATCAAAATCTCAATATGCCCCCATATAAATCTGAATCTTTATTTTTTGAAAAAGGAGAAATGGTTTTTGAAAACAGCATTATAATGAGGTACTGAAGAGCTGCAGAGACGTCCTGACTAAAAATCTTCTCCAGATGTAAGAAAACATGTTGGTTTGGTACAAAACATCAACAAATATCACATCATCATGATTTTAACTGTTTTTCTTCAGTAAAAATTAAAAACTGTAAAAACGATCATTCCCACTAATCATATCACATATCACTGTTGTAATTCAGTCAAAATAACTGCAATATGACTTTTTTTTTTTACTAAAATTGTGCAGCACTATACAACAACATTAAATTACATTACACTACATTACATTACAACACAATAAAATACATGTTTGCTTTTGTCCTGCACCCAACATGAAGTTTCAGTTTCAGTCCTCTGGGGGAAAAATTTGGCTCCTCTGATTTAGATTCCAAACAGTCGCTGCTCCCTCACAAACAGGACTAAGCAGAAGTTAAACCTGTCTGTTTTGAAGATGAATTGAAGTTTGAATTTATCTTTGGTGTGAATCTGCAGTGAGAGGCTGTCTGAACACTGTGGGGAGAGAAACTCTGCCTCCACTCTGATGAGGACGTCGTTCTCACAGACAACCCGTCTTCAGTTGAAGGGGAGGTTCACTGCAAGTCCTTCATGTGGTTTCCGTTTCAGTTACACCCCCTCACACAAAATTTTAAAAATTCACTATCAAGTTGAAGAAGAAGCCCTCGGGAATTTTGCTGCTAAACTGAGTTCACTCACTTCCTGTTTTCTTTTTACTGATCGCTGGTGTAACAGAAACATGCTGAAAAACATGAACTTTCCCACATAAGGTTATTAAAAATATCTGAGAATCAAGACTTTTCAATATGACATGTTTAAAAACAATACAATACTAATATTTGATCATATCAAAGCTATAAAAATGATTTAAGTGCTCATTCGGGATCTCAGTTTCAGTCTTTATTTTCCTGCCTGAAATTTGGTTTTCAGTAAAAGCAGACAGTGTTCACTCACTTTTTCTACACTATTTTTAAAAAAATTTAAAAAAAAAAATCCTATTATGTGCCAAAGATTTTTTCTTCTTGCTGTGTATTGACAGTCATCAAGTATTGTTTTTTTATTCTTTACTTTATACACAACTCAACTAATAATCAGCCAACCTTCACTCTTCTTATTATAATCATGTATTTAACACACTTACTATTTCCTCCATCTTCAGCTTTTTTTGTTTGTTTACACACTGTCTGTGTGCACACTTTTGTATATATTACTGTATATGTTACATTAATGTTTATAGTTTTTTTAAGATTGTTTTATTTCTTTTTTTAAGTTTTTTCTACATACTATGGAAATAATGCACATATTCATATCTTAATTCTTATTTTTTACATACTTATCACTTTTATTTCTATTTTCTTAAAGTTCTTTGTCCTCATCTATATGTCTGTTCTTGAACAGGAGCAACATAATAAAACAAATTTCCCCCTTTGGGATCAATAAAGTATTTGTGATTTTGATTCTGATTCTGATCAACATATAGTTGATTGATAAAGTGAAACAACATCTGAAAATATATGAAATGAAAACAGATATAAAAGTTATTTAATGTGGATCAGCATACTTCACTTTGATTTCAACAAAGTCATTTAAAAAAATAGAAACATGTGGATTGTTTTTATAATAATAATAATAATATAATGATAATGATAGTTGGACTCCGGGAAGTCTAGCTGACATCACAGTGTGAGTTAATGTGGATCCTAATAAACTAATAAACTAATTTAAGGTAATCAAAAGTTTTCCTCCATAAAAAATTTTCATGATAATCTGACAAAGCTATAGTTTAATATGGAGTTGATCAGTCTTTCACTGTTGGAAGCTGGATCCAACATCAAACATTAAAGGGACAGTTCACCCCAAAAAATCAAAACTACATATTTTTCCTCTGGCCTGTATGCTACATATCCCATCTTTACTACAACAGAATCTAACCAGAACTATTTACTTTCTAATAGAAAGAAAATAGTTTTCCACAACAAACTGCTCACAACTAAGGGGATGTGTATGATTAGTCGACTACATGATTAAATGTCACCATCCTCACAGTTTGACACCAGAAATACTAGTCAGTTAAACTGTTTACAATTTTTTATTCATGCATAATGCCATTTTAACTGTTGCCTCTAAGATGAAATGCAGCCACCTGCCACTAGTCGGGGCTGTGGCCCCATCAGACAGTAGCCTCTCTCACTGTACGCTGTAAGCACGTCTGCCCCGATGGTCCAGGGAACCCCGGATGTTTTTATCAGTCGGACAATGAAAGCTCGTAAAACCAGCACAGTTTGGTCAGTGTTTTGATACAGAAAATGGAAATAACACTGAATGTGGACTTTTGTCAGAATAAACTGGTATAAATCACTTCGACCGGAGCATCATGTGACCACATTCAGCTCAGACACGGACGTTAACCTGTAAAGGAGAGCAGCTACTGCTGCAGCACTGCTAACGTTACCACACTGTGTACCCAGGCTGCCAGCAGACACTGTGATCCTGTTTGGTCCCGAAAAGGTGAAGCATGTAGTTTTGTAGGTTAATGTGTGACGTTTTAATTTCACCCGCTCAAAGTGACAAAATTTCACAAGAATTCAAATACGATTTGGTGATTGTAGACTGTGATTTAACGGCTTCAATGGCTCTAATACACAAGTTTTTTACAGACAGTATTTAACATGATCAATTAATAAACTGTGCTCAGTTTTAAAATGCCTTCTGAGTGTTTATTTACTGTTAAACTATCGATCAGTCTGAATTAAATGTTGTGTTTAACTGACAGGGAAAAATTTGTCTCCAGGAACATCCCCACTGACAACAAGGTCTGGGATTTTCTTGAGTAAACTGGTCATGATTTTTGGAAAGAAACTTGTTTTGAATTTTTCAAATGTATTTTTTTTGTGCTTTGACATTTACACAGTTTGAACTTTAAGGTTGGGGGTTAAAAAATAATCTAGTAAATGTAATATGAACTGTAATAGAGGATTTGTTTATATGAAAAATGAATAATGAGGATACCAGCAGGAGCAATTTTTGTATGCTGCCTATTATGACTGATGAGAAATGGAATATTGTGGAGAATTACCAGAAAATCAGAACACAAACTGCAAAACTAGACAGTAAACCAGATACAGATCTTTTGCTATTAGTGTTTTTCCACAGATGAACCTGCAGGAGCTTTGAAAGCAGAAAATCAAGTAACCTTTTTGTTGTCTTTCTCTCTTGAAGTATCAGACGTGAAGATACTCATTAGAAAGTCTGCACATCCGAAGTTTTGTAAGTGACGTCATGATTTTCTCCCTCTAAAAGCTCACGCTAGCTGCTGAAGCTGCTGGGACAGAAGAATCGTAGCTTCAGATGCTAACGTTAGCTTTTGGAGAGAGACGATCATGATGTCCACTTGGGCGCTCTACTGCAGCACGACCATCAATCCCTGAGACCTCCGAGGGTCGATCTCACCAAGTTCAAATTCATTTTCCAAACAGAGAAAAAACACTGTTCCTGATTTGTGCTCAGTTACTCTCTGATTATATTAAACTCAGCACACTGAACACGATCACAACGCCTGAAAAAAGAGATTATTATTAATCAGCTGCTGAAGAACACGACTTTGATTTTAAAGGATGCTCATAAGAACCAGTCATCAGTGATAAAATGAAGACATTTTCTAGTTTTTTCAGAGAGATTTATCCCCTCAGAGGAAGAACGTTGTTAACCAAAGCAGAGAACATATCCTGACTTACATATGCAGTTTACCTTCAGATGGAAACAGACTTCTTTTGATAACATGCTTCTTAATTTATGTGGGAAAACAAAGTACAAGACATTAGAAAATCAGTACTAATGAAATTCATGATAAAAAAAAACTTCCTCCCCTCTCCCCACCTTTAACAAGACTCTCAAAATAAACCCGGATTAAACAATTTCTAGAAACCGAACTCAACTTTAAATTTTATTCCCTGTATTTATTTTGGATACTATCTGTTGTATTATTTTGTTTTTCTAAATGAAAATGCAGACTGTTTCTTTCTGTCCTACATTATGCAATCCCTTACAATAAAACATACTTGCAAAAAAAAAATATTCACAATTTACTTGCTCTCAAAAACTTGGTGGTCTTAAATTTTTTGTTTGGTGGCACTGATGTGATGTTGTCCCCACCTTTCTATTTTTTTGGCAAAATGTCTGTACATTTATTTCCCAACATATTGAAATTTTGACAATTCAATTACCTGAAAATTCCATTGTTTGTCTTCGTTTCATATTCTTCCACCCAAAAAAAAAACAATACAATCCAAAAAATCTAAATGTTCCAATTATAAACCTCTTTGTAATATTTGAAAACGAAGTCAAGCAATACATTAATTCAGTCCTACATTCTCAGAATAAGATGGGCCCTTGGCTTTGATCTTTGTTAGGTTAAATGATGACAGTTGTTCATATTAAAGTATTTCTCCTGTGGTCAGTCAGTGGGATCATTTCTCAGGAGAAGAAACACTGAGATTTACTGTTAATAATTAAAGTTTGTCAGTTAAACTTTTCCTCTCTGTTGAACACTGGCTGCTAAAATAATCCGCTGACATGCTGAAAAATTTTAAAGTTTCTGACGAGCTACAGTCACTTTGTTAGTATTTAAAGAACTTAGTTTCATATTGTGAAAGCGGATCTTTTCTTCCGGTGGGCGTGGTTTTAACAGTGTGACGTAATGAGGAGCACTTGAGGACGTCAAACAGGGCGTGTCCAACAACTAAAAAGCAGCCAGTATTTCTCTCATCAGTGAAATATACTTCAAACTGATCAACATCGTCTGTCCTTCAACCGACAACTGAACTAATTATTAAAATCATTCAACAAATTTGTGTTTTGTGTTGATGTTGTCACCCGGTTCAGATCAAAATCAAGAAGTTTTCATCTAGAAATCAACGCTGAAAGCTGCTTGTAATGGGCTTTTTAATCTAAACCTTTAATAAAGTTTGTGTTTTCTTGGGTGTGAACTTCACTGACCTCCTGTTTCCTCCTCTGTTAAAACAGATAAACGCACACTTTCGGGTTTTAATCACCACAGAACACGAATCAATCCACATTATGATAAAAACCTAATAAAACCCCGGAGACTCTGTATGTGGAGGATCACTGCTGTCACACCAATAATCTGTATTAATACGTTGTCTTTATTTTTAAATTAAGTTTTAATTTAGCTGACTTCCCTATTATTAATGTGAGAGGGCGTTTTTTTGTTTTACCACTGATAAACTAACGCTACGTAACTGTAAGTGAACATTTCTTACCGTTTGCTGGTCCGAGTACAGTCAGCAGACACAAACACACGAACAGAGGCTCCAATACGCTGATTTCAGTCCTTATTTCCATCATGTTATCATGAACTTTAGTCTGACGAACGGTGCAGATGTCAGTGCGGCTGTGACGCTGCTGCAGGTTGCCAGGTCTGTGGAGTACGTGCTTATCTTGAGTCAGTTTGGTAGGATGTAAAATAGAAATAAAATTATTTAAAGAATGTATTTCTGTTTATAGAAATTAAATTTATTAAATTCGCATGCAAAATGGGCCCACCCGACAAGTAGACAAAATGTTCATACCGCCACAAATTAAACAATTCAAAATTTAATTTAAAAACACTTTAAATATAGTACAATTCTGCGGGACAAACGCAGACCTGGCAACCCCGCGCCCGCTCCCTCCACACTTCGTTTTCCGAGAAATCACGTGACAGATCTGGGAGGATATATTAATAAAGATAGAAAAAAAATAAAATCAAGATTTAAATAAATGCTTTGCAAAGTTTACAGGGGTTATTAGTCTTAACAGTTAAATTTGTACATTGGATACAGAAAAAAGTATTGTTGGATTATTATTATTTTGTTTTACCTTTATTGATAATAACAATATAAAAGAAGAAACAAAGACCCAGGGAATTCAGTTGAGTTATTTAACATGAGATAAATTAAAATGTGTTTTTTCTGTAATATAATGTAATGATATTGAAACAACAGAACACCTTTTATTTCATGCTGTCATGTAAGTTGTTCTGGAAAAAAATCATGGAATGTTTAAGTGGGAAAACCACAACAAAGCCTGTTATCGATCATAAAGTGTTTTATTAAAACATAAAAAAATATACCCGATGGTCAATGGTTTACTTATCTTAGCCATTTTTTTATTCACAACGCTAAATTTATTAAAAATCCACCTATCTTCATGTGTTACTATGATAAAATTCAACTTCATATTTAAATCCCCAAATTTGATTAATTCCAATTATGTCCTATCTTTATAGCCTAGACTAATGGGAAATGAACGCATGTCTTAAAAAACATTTCTCAGTCAACTATTTTTATTTATTATTTATTTGTTACGTTTTATTCATTCATGGTTATCGTATGTGTTATTACTCTTATTTTATTATTATTTTTTGTATTGAAATTTTTTACTTAAATATTTCTTGTGCTTTTTGTTCATTTCATTCTTGATTTCTTCATGATTACCTTATTTTGTATATTCATCAAAGAAAAAGAAGAGGGAAGAAGAAGAAGACGAAGGGCAAAAAGAAGGGGAAAAAGAGGAAGAAGAAGAAGATGGAAGCCAATACTTTTCTTTTCTTTTCTTTGTTTCAATAACATTGCAAACAGTGCAGAAGTACACACAGCAACAAACAAACAACAAAGAAGCAATGAGGAAGAAATAATAGTATGGAGAGTATCACATAGTAAAGCATAATGAAAACACTTTTTTATTCTATTAAATAAATAAATAAATAAATAAAGTATGAGAGAGTGTGACAAAAGCTTCAACTTTAAGACACCAAAGTGATTACAAATATTGACAGTTTTGATAGCTTTTTTGTTTTTTGAGGAAATCAATTAAAGATATATTGTTTTTATTTCCTTCATTAAAACAAAGAATTTGGGTTTTTGGTTTGTAAATTTACATTTATGAAATATGGAAAATTTTCAAAGTAGTTTAAAATTAGATCAATAAGAAAAAAAGGGATTAGCATCTTTTTCTCGATACTCGAAACATCCTAATATAACATCCCTATAGAGAGCAAAACCTGTGAAAATCTTGTCTGTTTTTGTAGTCATTAACATCTTTCCAGAATTCATGTGTAAATTTACAAGACCAAAATAAATGAGAGCAGGGTTTCAGGATGTAATTCACAGAGAGAGCAGTTTATATCTATGTTTCTCTTCATTTTTTTCACTGGATAAAATCTATGAAAACAACTTGAATGACACCTCTCTTACCTTATTGGTTAGAAGAAACTTTTGTGTAGAGACCAAACCTTCTTCCAAACTACATTACAAAAATTACTCCAGTAAAATGTTGCTGTATAGAGACCAGATCATCCTGAAACAAAGCTCTAATTCTGGAGTTTGTACCTTTTTAAAGGGGAAACAAATCTTCCCTAATGGAGACTGAGTTGGGTCAATATTCCTAAATAATATGCACATAAACCCGGTGAAATATCATCAAAAACTACAGAAAATTATTTTGGGGTTATAAGTATATTATATCTGGCAGGAAATTCTGAGTAATTATACAGTAGTCCCTTCTTTCTTAAAGAGCTGACTCACAATATGATACCATTGTTAAACCATTTCTCATAAAATAAAGACTTGTTCTTTTAAAAAGATATTACAGTTGTTCCAAATATAACAACTGTGTGGAGAAAGTTGTTTGTAAATCAGCCAAGAACAGAACTGAAGAAGCTTCCCTTTGGGTGAGAGGAGAAACGTCTTCAAGAACTCTATCAAATCCAGTTGACGACAAACCTTGCTACAGATCACCATGAAACCCGGATGACGGAGAACCTTCACAGACAAATCAGTGGTTTAGAACCTTTTTTGTCTTTTCAATAAGAGGATTAAAAGTTGAAGAAACATCTAATTTGAATCCCAAGATAACAGAGTGCCTGACAGGAATATTAAAAATTGAGCTTACTGTACAATTATTCACTGGTAACATCTCACACTTATTACAAAAAGAAGATGATGACGACGACGAAACAGAAGAAGGCGAAGAAGAGGAAGAAGGAGTGGAGGAGGAAGAGGAAGCCAGTACTCCGGTACAATAGGTGGCGTTACGCACCCGCACCTTCTAACTGGCGTTACAATCCGGAAGAATTACTCATTCAAACTGCAGCAGCGCGGGTTTCTGTGGGATTTTTACTTTTTAGTCACTTTACATGTGGATGAGTGAAAACGGCTGATAGTTAAAGATCAAAGTGTAGAAGTGTTGAGTCAGATGGAGAAAGTTATGAGTGGTCGGTGAAACACGTGGAGGAACATGAAGGGACCGTCTGATGGTTTAAGGTAAACTGATACAAACGTTAACTTCTCTGCTTTTTGTTCATTCATACACAGTCTACAGTTACAGCAGCACAGTGTTAAAGTCACTTTAAACTCAGACACGCAGAGTATAAATAAACTCTGTATTTAAACAATATCCAGAGTCAGAATGAAAAGTAGAATTTACTAAAGACCTGTAGAACTACTTACTGTACTTTCAGTATTTTCATTTTATGTAACTTCAAACTCCACTCCACATCATGTAGGGAAATGTACTTTTTACTCCGCTACATTTGTTTAGTTACTAGTTACTTTTCAGATGATTTTGAATGTTTATGATAAACTGAAGGATGAAGTGTTCCTGTGTGGGTTTAGAAACTTCCTCTACTTCTTAATCTCAAACTAAATTAACTATTAAAACTATTAAAACTAGGGCTGCAACTAACAATTGTTGTTAATCATTGTTGAATATTTTCTCGATCAATCAATTTATTAATTTTGTCACAATCTTTTCAGTTGAAAAATGGGTCTAAACATGTGGAGCTTAGGTACATATGTGTGCTCAACATGTTCTATTTTAGGATCTATTTTTCTATTTTTCTATCTATTTTTTGTTTCCTGTAATCATTATTTTCATTATCAACCATTCTGCCTATCATTTTCTCCACTAATCAGTTATCAGAGAATTTTGACTTTTTTTTTTCTGGAAAAAAAACCCTCAAACCAATTAATTAATTATTAAAATGGCTGATGATTAATTGATGAATGATGAAAAGTCACAAAAATAGATAATTTAGGCAACAAAATAAACACTGTACAAAGATAACAAGTGAGAATCTAAATATTTTTCAAATCTTTCCTATAACCATTATTGTCATAATCGATTTATCTGTTAATCATTTTTCCCACTCATGGATTAGTTGTTTGATCCATAAAATGTCAGAAAATGGTAAAAAAAAAAAGTTGATCAAAGTCCAAGATGACATCTTGTTTTGTCTACAACTCAAAGTATAATATCACCAATCACCAGCTGATGGGCCGATGGTGGCCGGTAGGAACATTTCAACATATCAGCCAACATTAATAGATATTTTCCCTCTGGTCTGTTGTGCTGTTTATCCATCTCGATATTTGTGGTGTGAGTTACAGAGTCTTGGAGATATCAGCCGTAGAGATTTCTGCCTTCTCTCCAGCGTAGGCTAATGGAGAGATGAAACATGTTTGGACCTATTTTTCAACTACAATTCAGATTTTAATGCAGGTTAAAATGATTATTACATGACTATTCTTTTGTGCCTTACATCATGATTAACTGTTAATGAAAGTGTTACTGTAGCGGAGGATTAGCAAAGGACTGTATTATTTTGGAGGCTGAAATTGTCCCTAAATCTGTCAGAAAACAACTTGAAGACACTTGAATCTTTTTAATTCAAGCAGCTTCCAGCTTGTGCAGCTCAGTAGACAGAGCTGCAGTATGTCAGTAGACATAAATAATATTACTGGAGATAAATGCTGCAGGTAACTGTGAGTGTCTGGTGCTGAAACAAAGAAATGAGAATAAAAAGAAACTCAAAATGATTCATTGTTAACAGCTTTTTAATATCAAACACAAACTTAATTAACTAGTAAATGGTAATCATCTACTGCTCAATACAACTTTTCTTTAGTCTCATACGGCTTTTAAAAAACTTGAGAACAGTGGTTTTCAAACTGGGGCCCGGGGACCAACAGGGGATCTTGACTGAGTTTTAGGGGGTCCCCAGCAAAAGGAGGTTTTTTTTTTGGGAAGTTGGAACAGCAAATGAAGAAATAGGATTATTTATTGACTGTGAAGACTTTTTTATCTAAATAATTTTAAAAAAATACTCAGAGGAGATTCTTTAAGATAAAATCTCCTCAAATCAGGGTTTGTGGTCTCATGCACATCTTTTGCAGAGGTCAGTTTACATGATAAAGTTTCGGAACCTCTGCTCAAGAGAAACATCACCTCTGTTATCATTGTGTGGTGTTTGCTGCCCTCTACTGACCTTATAATGCAACAACTGCACACCAGAGACCTGCTGTTGTTACAAGCTACCTGCTGCCTTGTTAAACCTTTTGCCCCATGGCTGATTTTTTGGTGTGACTGTCCCAGCTGAGCATATACATAAACATATTTTGCAATGAAAGATATTTAATTGAAGCAGCATATTTTACAGTTTAACAAACTTAAAAAGTATTAACTATAGCAGCAAAAAAAGCAGTCATTCGTAAATGGTTACAAACCAATGCGTCTACAGTAGATAACTGGATTTAAATCATTAAAGAGATTCATGACATGGAAAGACTGACTTTCATTCTGAGATTGAGAAAAGATATTTACATTGCAAGATGGACAAAATGGATAAAATGCGCAAAATAAGAAATGTGGCTGGTGACTCCCTCTCCCAGCTCCATGGTTTAAAATGTCTTTTAAAAATATAATTTACCCTCCTTCAGTATGCTTTACCAGTCTTGTAGTGTGAGATACAAACTATGAAGTAATGCATGAAGACACTCCTGTACATATTCCATAATATACAGTATGTTTCTTAGATTGAAATTTATGGATAATTTATTGCCTGGCAACTTTTGTTGTTGTATTTTTTTTGTTTGTTTGATTTTTCTTGCCAAAAAACAGTTTAATAAAATCTTTTGTAAATGTTCCGATTGATATGAGGAGGTCACTGTTTGCAGATGATGACGCTTAGTGGAAAAGTGACAGAATGCAAGATGGAATTAATAAGGTCGAAAAGTGGGGAACAAAATGGGAATTCGATTTTTTTCAGTGAAAAAAAAGAAACTGAGGGAAAGTAATTTACAGCTATATGGAAATAACTTGGATAGAATGGAGGGTTTCTGATATTTAGTGTATTTTGATCAGAGGTTAACATGGAGAAAACACAATAGATGCATAGTTAATAAATGTAAAAAAATGATAAATGTCATGAGGTGTCTTGCAGGATTAGAGTGGGGAACAAATAGTATCCCTGAAATATATTTATGTAGCTTTGATAAGATCAAGATTGGACTGTGGTTCAGCAAAGACTGTACTGGCTGATCTGGATGCTGGATGCGAGGGCTCTCAGAGTGTTTAGGGGCAGTCAGAACATCCTCAGGTTGGAGCAGCTGACATGCCACTGTGGTTACGTCATTAACTTAACTTAAGATCCAACATGAAGGGTGCTGCAAACAGGTTGGGAAAAGGAGAGGACTCTGAAACACAGTTTTATAACACTGGACAGGAGAAAGAGTTCAGAGAACAGAAGTATGGTCTGTTAGACCACTGTGGGTGTTTGGAAATCTGCGTGTTGATTGAGAATTAGTTAAGATTAAGAGGCTGATTTACCCAGTGAATATTATAACTATATACGGTCTGTATTTGAATTGGTGTTTTGGTTTCTTTATAAGTTCTTTAGCACCACCTTGTAGTGATTGCCAGTATCTGCACTGAAGAGGAAGGAGCAATAGAGAAACAGAACATGACAGTACAGTTGTTTATGTAAAGATCATAAACCATTGCACTTTAAAGTCCACAAAACGGCTTCATTCGTAAGTCCTCTACTATTTAAAGTTCTATTAATATGTTTATGTGACAGTTTCTTTGGTTTGAGTGCAGTATTTTTGGTGATGATGGTTATTAGCTTGTTACAAACTACAGTACTACATATGGATGTATTAGTGATTGGTAGTTAAAGCATTCTTACTTTTGTAAATGATATTTACTGTTGTATTTTCATCAGTTATTACATGTTTTGACATACTTTAAGTGGCTGTCCACATTAATCTGTCTGCCATATTTTCTCAGAAATCTTTTCTCTGAGTATTACTAGAGATGTTATTTAGTATTTATGAGGGTATTTACTTGTTTGTATTCCTTTTGTAGTTTTACAAATTAAATATTTAACAACCTGCCTGTTCCTTAGAGGAAACAGTGCTGGAAAATATAACATTAAGCCGGCTGTGTAGCTGAAAAATATGTTGCTGGCAACAACTTTTAGTGCAGATAGCACACAGTCCCTCCAGGAAGTTGCGACATTGCGATCGCAACAATTCACACAAATTAAACCAATCCCTGTGAATTCTGTGCAACTTTGCAATTTTGTCCAAATTCCACAACTTTTCTGCAAATTTAACCAATCATTGTTGCTTACGCTCTGTTCCACCAATCACAGCAGTCCCCCGTGCTAACGTCATACATGTACATCTGAATGAACTGACTCAATGTTTTGTTTTATTATTCACTATATTTATGCATTTATATTTTTTCATTGGTACTAAACAATAACAAACACCAATATTTAAACCATCACACACCTGCAAAATATACCTCTAAACTCATTCATGACTTAAATTATTATACCATAATTATACCAAAAAATCTGATCATTTTGTCCTGTAATTTCATTGCAAAAAATGCCTAAAAACATTGCAGCATGCATCGCAATTTTCTAGAAAAACTGTTGTGAAATCAGGCGTTTTAGGCTGCAACAATCCCAAAAAGGCTTGTGAAATCCTGGAGGGACTGTATAAAGAACATAAGTATAAAGACCACCTTCAGATTTTTACAGATGGATCAAAGGATCCACAGACAGATGCAGCAGGGGCTGCGGTTTCTGTGCCAAGTTATCAGACGAGAGTTAACAAGAGAACGTCTGACTTTATGAGTGTGTATGTTGTTGAGTTTTAGGCTATGGTAATGGCATTAGAATAACATGAAGTAGGATCTGCTTTATGAAGTGTTGTTTAGTAATTCAAGAATAGTTAGACAAGGGAAAAATATCACATTCATGTGGGTCCCAGCACATTAGAGAGCAGACAAACTGGCAAAAGAAGCAGTCAAAAAAAGGGACAGTCAGTGTTGAATTATCAACATCAGATGTGAAATGTAGGTCTGGGCGATATAGCTGAGAATTCTATCAGGATAGTGAAGTTTAATATCACTTGATATTGATAATTATTCATGATGTAGGTTATAACTGCTGATATGCTGTAGTGTACTCCATGGGGTGGAAGCGGCTGAGGTGATAAAATGAGTAAATATCACAATATTTTTAATCCAATTCCTCAATATTGCAAAAAAAAAAACAAAAAAAACAAAAATATTTAACAAAATATTACCCCAATGAGATTTTCTGATAAATAATCATCTCTAATGTGGAAATAATAACTAAGTGCATGAAGACAAATAATAGAACAGCTACAACAATCTGGTTTGTTCAGAAAATAACATCACTTTACTGTAATGGATCAGGAAAAGACACTTATGACACATCACAATATCAAATCTCATGTCACAGTACAGTATAATATTGATAATATTGCCCAGTCCTGGTGAAAGGTATAGTGTGGCAACAGCACTGGGATAACATTTAGGTATTTTCAGAACTAGAGGAGCTAAAAGAAAAGAACAAGTTATAAATAATCAGAGTAGGAACTGGGCACCACAACCTGAACAGTACACTTTTAATAATGGGGAAACATCCAACTGTTTTTTGCCAGAGAGTAGAACATATACTCATATCATGCTGGAAATTTACACAGGAAAGACAAGAAATTATGACACAACTACAGAAAACAGGACAGATAGTGGACAAAAAATATAATTGAGTGTACTGACGGTATTCATTCAAGGGAGGAGTTTTTTAAGAATGACTGGACTGAAACAGACGGCTTTAAAGTAAATGGATATTGAGTGGGTTTAAAACCTCAGTGTGGCAGTAATACAACAAGATGCAAGAACATGCTGTTTACCATCAAAGAAGAAGAGGATATAAATCATGAGTGGAAGCAGAGCTGGTCCTGACCTCCTAACTGACCAGAGAGCCATGTGCACTGACACCTGACAGCCCAGTGCTCCCAGTACAGTCCTCCTCCTTTAAAACAGTTTGCTCCATCTGTCAGTCTATAACTAGATCCATAGAGAACAGGATGAGGTACAAAAAAAAAATATTTATTGAATAGAATATTTTGTGTACAATCTTTTTTTAAATAGAATATTCACATTAACATGAATAAGAAATTTTAGAATATATGAAAATATTAAACATAACACTGAGCTTTGGGTTGTCTTCCCGTAATTAGTCAGTTAATTGATTTTAAATTCAATATTTAATCAATCATCAGTCAGTGTCAGTCCATTAATTTCCATCTTGCATTAGTGCAGAGTTGTAATCATCAGTAGTAGAAGTAACTAAGTACATTTACATCAAGTACTTTACTTATTTGTACTTTACTTGATTTCCATTTTATCGAACATTATACCTCTGCACTACATCCCAGAGGTAAATATTGAACTTTTTAATCCACAAAACAGATGTTTGATGGTCTTATAGACCATGATGCATTGCTGCAGATTAAATTAACCAACAGTGGCCTCTAAAGTAGTTAAAATGAGTTCAACCATAAACATCTACAGCAGTGAACAGCAGAAACATTAATACAATAATATTAATCCACAATCATCAGACATAATAAGACTGACAGGGAACATTTTACTGCAACATGAATACTTTTACTTTAAGAACATTTATCTGATAATATTTACTTTTAATTCAGTAAGGTTTTGTTTTTAGCATGTTTGCTTTAGTAAAGGATATGAAAACTTTTTACCCTCCTGACTGGAACTGAACCTTGATTGAGAGACAGATAATCATATTGTTTGTTTGTCCAGCCACAAATTCTCTGTTGGATTGAGGTCTGGGCTTTGACTCGGCCGCTCCAGAACCTTCACCTTGTGGTCTTGAAACCATTTCTGTGTAGTTTTCACTGTGTGCTTTGGGTCATTGTCTTGTAGTTCTCTTGCAGACTGACTGAGACTGTCCTCCAGAATTTCCTTATATTTTACTGCGTTAATTTGACCCTCTACCTTTACAAGCCTTCCAGAGCTGATGAGAAGCTTCCCCACAGCAGGATGCTGCCACCACCAGGCTTCACAGTGAGGATGGTGTGTTTGTGGTGATGTTCAGTGTTTGGTGTTCGCCAAACACAGCATCTAGTCTGATGGACAAAAAGCTCCATTTTGGTCTCATCAGACCAAAGAACCTTCTTCCACTTGACCATGGAGTCTCCCACATGCCTTTGGATGAACTCTAGTCCAGATTTAATGAGCTTTCTTCAGCAGTGGTTTTCTCTCTGACACTCTCCCATAAAGCTTTGACAGGCGAAGAACCCAGGCAACAGTTGTGCATAGGTGTCTTGGTGTCTCCCTCACTCGTCTCCTTCCTGCAGAGTCACTCAGTTTGTGAGGACGTCCTGCTCTACGTACATTTACACATGTGTCATATTCCTTCCATTTCTTAATAATGGATTTAACTGAACTCCAGGGGATGTTCAGAAACTTGGATTTTTTTTGTATCCATCTCCTGACATAACCTTTTTCTCAGAGTTGTTTGGAGTGTTGTTTTGTCTTTAAGGTGTAATTGTAACCAGGAATACTGATGAACCAGTGACTGGACCTTCCAGACACGGGTGTCTTTATTCACTACACTTGGGTGATCTCCATTTCACTAATTGTGAGACTACAAGCACCGATTAGTTGGACCTCTGTTGAATTAGGTCACTTTAAAGGGGGTGAATATTTATGCAATCACTTGTTTTTCATCATATATTTTTAATTAATTAACATTACTTTGTAGAAATCTGTTTTCACTTTGACATTAAATAGGTTTTGTGTTATTTATTTATTTATGTATTTATTTATATCAAAAAAGCCAAATTATATTGACCATGGTTCCATTTTGTAAAAGCAATAAGAGGGGAAAACATCCATGGGGGTGAATACTTTTAATAGGCACTGTATATTATCTGGACAGACAGACTGGTGTCCACAGAGGCTGCTGCAGGATTGTGCAGACACAAAGTTACAGAGCAGCCCTGGATGTGTCTGTACCAGCAGAACATGTAACATCAGACAGACATGGGGAGGAGGTGCGTTTACGCGCTGCAAACTATCACATCAATTTAACGTTACTGTGAATGAATGATATCTAACTTGTAGAGGAGGAAACATAAGTCAATCTGATTACTGTTAACTTTCGGCATGTTATTCCTCTTTAGTTCTGCTTCATCGTCTCATCAAAGTTGTAAACACTGACACCCGCTCTGGTACGAGGGGTAGGCGAGGAGCTGGCGTACCTCGCGGGACTCTACGCAAATTGCGTAGTGGCAAGACTGCAGCTGGATGCGTTTGTGTCAGCGCTATTGTTGTGAATGCCAGTCGTCGTGCTTCCTGTAATTTCACAGTTATCGTCAGATCTAGGACCCTCTGCTCAGCGTTCAGCACTAGGTTTTTGCGTTTTATTTTGACTTTTTATGATTTTATATGTCGTCTCTGAGTGTCGGATTGCCGTCCACAGTGTTTAACAGCTATCCACTGCCACTTTCTTCAGTTTCTTCAGTTTCTTCGGGACATTAAATAGCTTAGCTAACTGTAGCTGGCTGCTGTCCTTATATTGTTAGCTAACGAGCTAGTTAACGTTAGCTTTCATAGCCGGGCTCTCTGTTTACAACTAACCAACAACCAACCAACTAACTAACGTGTTGGCTCAGGATGAGGGTCTCAACTCTGCTGCTTCTATGTTTCTGTTCACCTGCAACAATACAGGAAAAAGGTAAGACGGTTCATATCCACGACATAACAGCACATCACCGCTAACACGGAGCGTTGAACGGGGTCCGGTCAGTAAACAGCACACTCCTGTCAGGGGAGTTTACTAACCGTATTTATATTAGTTTTCATTCCTGTTGGAGAGTTGTGGTGTTGTAGGAGTCACATGTATTTAGTAGTTTATCTTTATAAAGAAACAGTTTTGATGTTAGGGACCTTCCTAACTTCAAGGACGTCCAGATGTACAGGTCTACACCCTCTGCACCTGTAAGATAGTGTCTCCTCCTTGCTCGTTGCACGCCACTGTAAATGGATTAATTCAATAATGTATTTGAAATTAAGTATGTAAGTCATGATTGAGAATTATTAGGCACATCATTTGCATCAGATTTCACCTTTTTATAGGATACTAACAGTAATCAGTGATCATGACTCCACCACATGTGCAACATTCAACCAGTTTCAGACATTGACTTCAGATTTCACCTGAGAGCTGTCTGTTTGAAATATTCTCAATCTTGGTGGCCTGGTAGCTCAGTTGGCCCCATGTACTGAGGCTGTGAGTCTGCAGCAGCTGTGGGTTTGACTCCTACCTGCATCCCTTTGCTGCTGCTTTCTCTCCCCTCTCCTGTCATATCTTTAGCTGTCATATACATAAAGCCATAAAAGCCCCCCAAAATATATAAGAAAAATTTTCAGTCTTGTTCCCAATGAAGAGAAATGTGTTGTCACATTCTGTCTCATTCACCATGTGAGAACAAACACAGGTTCAAATCTGTAAACCATCAGTTTGATGTCAGCTATAAAGAGACACTCCAGTTTGGTGTCTGAAGGGACAGCAGTTGTCCAACATGGCAAATATCTCAATGAACCGTGTTAGTGTCTGTCAGACTACAGTGCAACAGGTCAGAAGACTAATAATAATAATCATAATAATAACTTTGTTCAAATAGGTGATGGAGAATGAATCTCTAAGCTGAAAGAGTCATATTTAGTTTGCTTGTGTTAAAATGTCCAAATCTGTTGGTTTCATCAGCACATTTTGAGGTTTGGTTCATCAGAAGTGTTTATTATCTCTTTATAATTTATAATTTAATTTACCTCCACCTCATACATTGCAATATTACTTGGGGAGCTACTTATCCAACCCACCTGCATAAGTGTTATGTTTTGCAGAATTGCCACAGAGGTGAACACTAAGCCCGTCTCTTTAGCTGGCTCAATGTCCTCTCACTTTTTAACATAAATACCAAACTTGTGTTTTTGTTTATAAAATTTTGTATCACTTCCCATGCCTTTTAAATAATTTTTCCAGCCTGACAGTGAAGTCCATAATTATAATACAAGACATGCCAAGTGGTTACACCCCCCCAATGCTCTGTGCAGGGTTCTGTCAGTTCTTAGTTAGATAAAGGGGGTCTCAGCTATGGAGCAGTTAAATCCAAACTGCATCTCAGTCTGATTGACTCAAGAATTTCTAAAACAGACCAGGCTTACTCACTCTCATACACATGTATGCACACTCATATACACACTGACACACTGACATACACATACTCACTACATTGTTTTATTTTGTGTTGTTTACTTTGTGTTTGCTCTCTGATCCTGTGGTTTCTTGTTGGCTCACTTTTGTGGATTACATGACTTTTGTATTTGTTAATGTACAGTGTTTCCTCTAGGGTTTTTTTCAGCAGCGGGGGCAGGCTCTCCGAGGAGCCGTGGTGGTGTAAACAAATGACACTTGACTGCAGATTTTAGTTTGATGCCCAGCATAATGCCCCTTTTTATTGAATGGCTGGCATGGAAAATGGCTTTTTAAAGGCTGAATGTAAAAATAAAAATAATAACAAAAATACAACAATAAAATAATAAAAATAAAACAATAAATAATAATTTCTTGATGGGGCTGTAAGAACAACTATTCTTTTCAACCCATTTAGGGTCCCAGCCTGATAGCCTGTGTTTCCCTTTAGGTTTTTCTCCTCTACTCTCATCTCTCTCTCCTGCACCATCACTTTGCTCTCCTGCTCCTTCACTCGGCTCTCCCCCTGCTGTACTCTGCTCTCCTTCAATTTGTTCCACTGCTCCTCCCTGTCTAATGTTACTTGTCTTATACGATTACATAAAACATTAACGTTAGATAATTTACACTCACATCACATTTGATTACAAGTGTGAACACAATTTTTTAACCTAACCATCATCATTTGAGTCAGTAAAAAGGCTAATGATACCTGACTAGCATCATCTTCATCAGGTATCTTTCTCTTCTTTGAGAAATATTAGAACAAGCTCATCTGAAAATGCAGTCAGCAGTTACATCCTGGTGTGTATATCGCTTAATGCTATCAATTAGTTTACTCACGTTAGCGACACTGAGTTGAGTTGGCACCAGGCCCAAATAACTTAAGCTACCGATATGCTACGTAACCTTAGCTGGCCATCAATATTTTGCGAATGTTTATTTAACTTATAAAATCTATTATAAGTTTTCTTAAGCTAATAAGTCTACCTTTTCTCCGGTAAGTCACACCCTATTTTCAAGACGACACTCCTCTGACTCTCCAACCTGATGCCTGGATGCCACTTTCAATACCGCGCTCTTGCAAGTAGCTAATTAACGTCGATGGCACCAGTTAGTTCTGTTGGGTAGATAGAAGAGTAGATACTGAGCAAGATAGTTATCTGCCTCAGCACTCGCGACACCCGACACAGTGCAGGACACTGCTGTGAAGGTGGAGACATGATGCGGCGGTGGTGTATTTGCAATTTAAAAAAAAAAAAAAAAACGAAATTTGAAGGAGCGGCGGGTAGGATTTAGGAGTGGCTGCCACTCCTAAATGAGTGTAGAGGAAACACTAATGTATTATGCTTATTGAGATGAGATTCCTTCTATAAGGCTGTAGGAGATTTTTAAAACCTCACCTGCACAATTGTCTTCCTTTTTTCCCATTGGTTTATTTCTGCTGCCCAGATGGGTGTGCTGTGAAGCAGGATTAATGTGTTAGCGAGGTATCTTGAGTCTAAATTAACAGTTTTTGGTGTCATGAAGGTGGCTTTCTCTTAATCTGTTTTGATCACCATGGTAACTTATGCTGAATTTATAACCTGTGCAGGAGCAGGTTATGTTCAGTATTTTTTATGAAAGATAAATATTCTGAAATGAGGGATGATGTTATATATGCAAATTTGCTGAGCTATATGTTGGTAATGTCACCAAACAAATCATATTATAGCAGCACAAACTGTATGCATCACGTTCCCATGGGAACCTCAGTTTGGTGATGCAGAGAGTCATTTTTTAAAGTTTGCTTTAAGTAATTTTAAAAACAGATCATACAGAAGATTAATGAAGCAACTCAGGTTGGGCCAACGTGAAGGCTGACAGTCACTGACCACTGAGGCGTCTGCCATCGTAACATTGTGATTTAAAAGCCGTCTGTGTCTGAAATAGTGTGTCCCCTCAGAGTTGCCTTAGAGTTGTTGCCTAAGTTCTGTTTTTGATATGTGGGAGATAAAATATCTAAAACAGCTAAAAGAAGCTGTTTCTGCTGTTCATTTGACTACATCTCCATGTCTTGTTTATTATTCTCTCATTAAAAACAACTAAGTTACAGACATGTGGCGCAGCGATGAAGACTCTTAAACCTAATAATGACATCATCGACCATCAAGATTTAGTTTGTTGTTTCTTGTGTATTTGCATATATTAAAAATTAAATCTGTAACATGCACCCGTTTTAACTGAAACATGGACTTTTGCACTTTTTTTTACAGAGATTGAGTTGAACATGTCTTAGTTGTGTTTCTATGTTTATTGTTTTAAGGGAATTTTAGGTGTGTGTATATATGCATTCATCTAATATTCCCCTGTGCAAAAGTTCATGTTTCAGATGAAAGGAAAGTCCACGTTTGAGTTAAAAAGGTGCATGTTACAGATTAAGAGAGAGCATGTCTCTCAGGTTTTAAGAAGAGCACATTTCATCTTATGTGCCCGCATTAATGTGGGGTTTAAGGGGAGGGGGTGGGGTGGACATGTTCATGGAGGGGCACAGAGTACTGATGATCCTGACTGCTTGTGGCTAAAAACTGTTTATCAGTCTGCTGGATTTGGCACAGACGGTCCTGCACCTCTTCCCAGATGTAAGGAGTGCAAACAAACCATGGGAAGTCTCTGTGAACACGGCCCTGATGGTAAAGCTCAAGCAGGGAGGGGAGAGGGGCACCAGTGATCTTGCTAGCTGTCTTCACTATCCTGTTAAGCTGGTGGTGTTTGTTGGCTCTGCAGTTACTGAACCAGGAAGTGAGGCTATAGGTTATGATACTATGATGTCACAATGGTTTCCCTGTAGAAGGTGGTGAGAGCGGGGTGTGGGGGTCAGACCTCTTCGGAGGGGTCGGAGCTGCTGTTGGCCCTGTTTAACGGTTGCTGTGGTTCTGAAGGTTGAGGTCAGGTCATTTGCTGACACTGTGGACATCATCATATGCCAACTGAGTCAACACCAACAAAGCAAGTTGATAACCATCGTGGGCACATGTCTCTCCAGTCGAGTGAATATATATCAGCTTATAATGTTACAGTCTACATTCAACATTATTTCCGTTTTCTAGATTAAAACACTGCCAAACCACGATGGTTTTACGAGCTGACATCAGTCAGACTTTGCTGATATAAACATCCAGGGTTGCCTAGGCGATCGGGGTGTACACGCTGGGCGAGAGGGGCTGCTGTCAGTGCCGCAGTGACACTGCCGCAGCCCCAACTAGTGGCAGGCGGCTGCATAAAATCTTGGAGGCAGCAGATAACTGGCATCGTTCATGAATGAAATATTGATAAATAGTTTAAACAACTAGTAATTCTGGTGCCGACTAGTGAGGATGGGGCCGTTTAATTGTATAGTCGACTAATCGCGCGCATCCCTAGTCTACATCCTCTGTACCTGTAAGATAGTGTCTCCTCACTGCTCATTGCACATCACTGTGTTAAATGTATCAGTTCAATAATGTATTTGAAATTAAGTATGTAAGTCATGATTGAGAATTATTAGACACATCATTTGCTTCAAAGTTCACCTTTTCTAAAAGATACTAACAGCAATTATAGCTGCTGCGCAGCAATGGTCGGGGCCGGGCAATTTTAGGCAAAATTAGGCAATTCTGAGCTACAAGCAGAGTGTAGGAAGATGAAAAAAGGTGGCATTCTAATGTGCATTTTACATCAGTTGAGGCTTGAAATCACAATTTCTGGCACAAGAGACTCTGCATATTGACTGATCGCTAAACCAAATAAACAGGGAAAAGTATTGATAAAGAGTATTTGTCTCTCCAGCAAAACTGCCTGGATCATAATTATTTTAACCTTAGTAGTCTCTAATCCACATAACATGATGCCTGAACATAGGATTTTCACATTTAACTGTCTGTTCTGTCTTACCTGAGTCTTAAACTCACAACTTCTGAGGCTGAGGTCCATCTTCTCTGAGCTAATGGACAAGTGACAGTTCATGTGTGGCTTCACAAATTGACTAAGCCAAGGATCAGGGTGCCAGGCAGCAGCCATCCATGCCATGGAAAAGAACATTTCAAAGTGAAAGTTCCAAAGCTGTAGCACATATGGTTGATTTGTTGTGAATTTTCAAAGTTTTGAAATTTAGAGGCTTGCTGTAGCGCCACAATCAGGACTATTGTCTTGTGTTTCCAGTTGAGGACATCTGGCATGGGACTGGACCTTTGTGAAAAGTTTGGGTAGATTTCTCATATGGAAATGTTGTACAAGCTGAGGCTTGAACTCACAACCTTCAACACCAAGAACCATCCTCTATCTCACTGAGCTAATTGGCAAATGGAAACACCACTTGTAGCTTCACAAATTGACTAAGCCAGTCACCTGTGTGCAAGACAGCAGCTGTTAGCATGTAAAGGCAGATTTCAAATGGCTGTCAAAAATTCAGTTATTGAGACAAAAATCCCAAAATACACAAATTGCATCTAGACAGCATGGAGATGTTGGTCATTAGTTTTTAACAATGATTTATTGGCTCCAAAAGTGAAAAACTGATGTTTAAAAATAAACATTTTTGCATTGACTCCAATTGTTCACATGAGAGTGAAATTCAAAATGCTGTAAAAAATTCAGTTTTTGAGATAAAATTCTGATATTTTCCAAACATCATCTACCATGACTCCAAAATTTTGTCATTTTTTTTCATGAACATTGAAAATATATTTAGCAAGAATTTGCAAGTATATGTTTATAATACCGTTTACAGTCAAACATTTTGATGCACTGTAGGCTCAATTTTTGATAAATCAAAAATCTGTGTGGATTGTTTGTGTAGGACAGTCTGAAGATGCTCTGTAGCAAGTTTGGTGCCAATTGAGCAAAAATTGTGGGAGGAGATAGGTTTAATAAGTTTTACAGTTTTTGAAAAAAACAGAGTGATGGACTTCATAATTTGCAATAGGTTTAAATGTACAAAAGTTTCTTCAGTATCGGGGCTACATTTTGGTGAAAGTTGTAAATCTGTAGCACATATGGTTGATTTGTTGTGAATTTTCAAAATTTTGAACTTTAGAGGCTTGCTGTAGCGCCACCATCAGGACTATTGGCCTGTTTTTGCAGCTGAGGCAATCTGACATGGGACTGGACCTTTGTGCAAAGTTTGGTGATTTTTCGTGCATGGGAAGTAGGATTTCCTCGGAAGAAGAAAGAAAGGAGGAGAAGAAGAAGGAGAAGAAGAAGATTGAGGAAAACAATAGTGAGCAATACTCCACTGCATGTGCAGCATTCAGCCAATTTCAGACACTGAGTTCAGATTTCACCTGAGAGCTGTGTGTTGGAAATATTCTCAGTTTTGGTGGCCTGGTAGCTCAGTTGGGCCCATGGTACTGACTGAGGCTGTGAGTCTGCAGCAGCTGTGGGTTTGACTCCTACCTGCATCACTTTGCTGCTTGTCATTCCCCCACGGTCTCTCCCCCTCTCCTGTCATATCTTCAGCTGTCGTATGAATAAAGACATAAAAGCCCCAAGAAATATATTAAAAATATTCTCTGTAAACTTGTGTTTTTGTTTACAAAATTTTGCATCAGCTGGCTTCGCTTCCCATGCCTTGTAAATTATTTTTCCATTCTTGTGAACAGAAAGTACAAAATGGCAGAATAACACTGTCAGATGATGCATGTTGTAAAGTTAACAGCAGCGGTGCAGACATCACTTAACAAGGGGGTGATAAAGAAACATCTAGAAATTATAAATAAAGTGACTTCTACTAATGGAGACATGTTCCACGTGTTGATAATGCTCATATTGTGTTTGGGTACTGACAGAAAGTAAACAGTGTGATGCTGCTGCAGCCTCAGGAGGAGGACAGGTGGTTTGGTGCTTCACTTCCAGCTCTCATGTGGAGCAGTTTGTCCTGGTGAGATAAGTCACATCCAGTTTGTGGAGCTAAAGGGAGCCAAACTGTTTCATCTCTGTCTAAAATACTCCCACACTAAAGATGACTGTGGCGAGTCTTGTTCTCCAGGTGAATCCATGTTCTGACCAGGCCTACCAGTTCATAACAACGCGTCGACACTTGATAGGCAAATTGTGTATTTTTTGTAATTGATTACGTCGATCGTCACCCCAGTGCTAATTTTTTTATGAGAAATAAACTTTCTGAAATGAGGGATGATGTTATATATGCAAATTTGCTGAGCTATATGTTGGTAATGTCACCAAACAAATTGTATTACAGCAGCACAAACTGTATGCATCATGTTGCCATGGGAACCTCAGTTTGGTGATGCAGAGAGTCATTTTTTTTTAAAAGTTTGCTTCAAGTCATTTTAACACAACAGATCATCAAGATGAATAATGAAGTGACTCAGGTTGGGCCAACATGAAGGCTGACAGTCACTGACCACTGAGGTATCATGGACATGTTCATGGAGGTGCACGGAGCACTGATGATCCTGACTGCTTGTGGGTAAAAACTGTTTATCAGTCTGCTGAAAAACAAACCATGGGAAGTTTGGTTATGGTTCCTGATGATGATGCAGGCTCTGTGAACACGGCTCTGATGGTGAAGCTCAAGCAGGGAGGAGAGAGGGGCACCAGTGATCTTGCTAGCTGTCTTCACTGTCCTGTTCAGCTGGTGTTGTTTGTAGAAGATGGTCTACAGGGGTCAGACCTCTTCGGAGGGGTCAGAGCTGCTGTTGGGCCTGTTTAACGATGGCCGTGGTTCTGAAGATTGAGGTCAGGTCATCTGCTGATACTGTGGACATCATCATATGCCAACTCAGTCAACATCAACAAAGAAAGTTGATAACCACCGTCATGATGCCTGTTATCTCTGACTGGGGTTTTAGGTTTTGTTGAGGCAGTTCATTGCACAGAAAGCCCGGCTGTGTTGAGATTCCTTTGTAGTACAGTCCTGTGTTTTATTGTACAGAGAGATAAATAAATAAATCAGAATCTCTCTCCTCACTGAAAGGATGAGTTTATTTTCAATTTAAACATTTTTAAAGATGAGCTTCCTGTCCAGGTCATCCTCAGAGGTCATCATCTTTATGATGATTATGACATCACTGTGGTCATGTTGGGGTCAGATTTGAAAATCTAAGACCTGATGACACATAAGCCGACATAATCTGTCTTGATCGCTCGCTATTAAATATAGTGATTAAATGTTCTTCATCTTTCAGGACCTGGTGTCACCAGAGTGGTTGTAGAAGAAGGGAGAGACGCCATCCTGCCCTGTTCCCTCAGCAGGGGGGAGAACATTGAACAGACTCTGTTTGACTGGAAGAAAGATGATCAGAAGGAGGTCTTCTTTTATGAAGCAGGCCTTCATTACAATAACGGGCGTGAAGGTCAAGATGAGCAGTTCAAAGGTCAAGTCTTCCATTTTCAAGATGAACTGAAGCACGGCAACGCCTCCATAATCATCAAAAATACGAAGATCTTGCACAGTGGAAACTACACCTGTGATTTTCCACGTTTGCCAAATGGTCAAAAATTCTCCATTGAGCTTGTTGTTGGTGAGTGTTTTCATTGAACTGTTTATTTAAATACGATTCCAGAAATGCTGTGTTAAACGGAAGTGAAATCAGAATGCAATCATTTGTAAATTCATTAGAATGGCAAGATATTTAATGTTCAAACTGATTTTACTTAATTTATTTATTTGGTAAAAACACACTGCAACATGACAAGAGCATGTTTACCACTGTGGTACGATCTTTTTTAAACAACCCTCAGTCAGCATTTGTGAGCTGATTGAACTAATTGTTAAAGTTTTAAAAGTGAAATTCTCTCCAGTCTGAGGTCTCTGATGTATTTTGTGCTTTATACTAAGCCTCGACGATCTGGCTTATAAATAATATCTCAGTATTTTTAAGCTAATGTGATGAACTTAAAGCTGGGTGATGTGGATATATCAAATCTCACATTATGTTTACCACTACCGCTATCGATAGAGATGATCAAATATGAACACAATGAGATTTTAGATAAATAATCATCAGTAATGTGGATATAATAACAAAATAATAAAAATAACTCAAACAGTCTGGTGAGTTCAGAAAGTTACACAACTTTAATGCAGCCTTTAAAACCAGGATAAGTAGGGCTGCAACTAACCACCATTTTCATCATCAGTTTATCTGTCGATTAGTTTCTCAATAAATCGGTTTGTTGTTTGGTTGATAAAATGTCAGAAAATGGTGAAAAAATGTCGATCAGTGTTTCCTGAAGACCAAGATGATGTTCTCAAATGTCTTGTTTTATCACTAAGAACTAAAGAAACCAAAAAATCACATTTGAGAAGCTGAAATCAGGGATTTTTTTCTTAAAAAAATTACTCAAAACAATTTATTATCAGAATGGTTGGCGATTAATTTAATAATTGATTGATACTCTATTACTTGATTAATCATTCAGCACTTAAAGTGATACTCCACCTTTACATGATAATCCACTCAGTATGTACTCACCCCTATGCTGATGTGAGGATGGGTGAAGATCTTCAGTTCATAAAACAATCCTGGAGTTTCAGCAGAAAACAGAGTAGCAGCCAAATCCAGTACAATGGCAGTGAATGGTGACCACGGATAAAACGTTAAAAAAAGAACACAAAACAAACACAAAATGTCTCCATCCTGCTCCTGTGGTGTAATCCAAGTGTCCCTGAGCTGTGACATTAAAATTTAACCACAAAAGACGCCATTTACGCCATGTTTTTAGCTGAAATGTCAACTGTAGCATGTAGCAGGTAGGATGTAAACATGGCGTCGATCTCGCGAGACTTCCGCACCTGTGTCCATTAAGGTATATACAAAGTCTCGTGAGATCGACGCCATGTTTACATCCTACCTGCTACATGCTACAGTTGACATTTCAGCTAAAAACATGGCGTTAATGGCATCTTTTGCGGTTAATTTTTAATGTCGCGGCTCACGGACACTTGGATTACACCACATGAGCAGATGGAGACGTTTTGTGTTTGTTTTGTGTTCTTTTTTTTTTAACATTTTATCCGTGGTCACCATTCACTGCCATTGTACTGGATTTGGCTGCAACCCTGTTTTCTGCTGAAACTCCAGGATTGTTTTGTGAACTGAAGATCTTCACCCATCCTCACATCGGCAAAGAGGTGAGTACATACTGAGTGGATTATCATGTAAAGTGGAGTATCACTTTAAGGATAAGAATAAGAGACTGTGACTATTTAGTTGCATTTTGCGACCATTTTCAGAGACAGTTCGATCAATAACTAATCAATTATAGTGGGAGGTGTGACTGGGTGGCAAATGGCTCACAGGTCAGGTAGCAGTGTCTCTTACGCTTATGGCCCTCGAGTAGTGTTGCCAAAAATATTGAAATATCAATACTAAATACTTGAAATTGTTTCAATGCTCATTTTTTCGGTATTGATTAGGGCTTGGATTTGTCGCTGTAATCAATGACATTGATTAAAAAAAATACTTTCTGTCAGCACCCAAACTCAATATATCAGGATTATCAACATGTATTTCTGTTAGAAGTCACTTAAGATAATTTTTTCCAGATGTTTCTTCATCATCCTGTGTTTAAAGTGATGTCTGCTTAAGAAGCATCACAGCTCATTTTAAATTTGAGGTTCAGCATTTTTCTGATCAAGCGTTTAACATGGAGTCTGTAAAATATGGTTGAAATTAGACAAACTTTAAAAAATGCCACTATTATCATCATTCTGATGTGTTCAGTGTGTCTGTTTGTAGGATTATATTATATATTATAAAATGGTTTGAATAATTAATGAATTAATCGATTAACTGAAAATGTTTGATTAATTGTTTAAAAAATAATTGTTTGGTGCAGCCCCAGCAGCTAAACTTTCTTGCTCTCTCTTCTGTAGTGTGCAGCACTTATGATGGAACACTTAATATGTGTATTAATGACATATAAAAAAGTATGTAATCATAATATAGAATAAAGTAAATGGAATAAGCGGAGTAGGGCTAGTATAAGTTTGACAATAACTGAAATTACTGAATTACTGAACCACACAGTACTGAATTTACCAGCTGTATTGAAAATTTAAACAGAAAAACACTTGGTAGCACTGGTGCTGTCTACTGAAATTTTAAGTAAATCAAAGCAAAAACATCACTGAAAAAAAAAAGACATGCAGTTCAATATATTCAGGAATTCAAGGACTACTAGCAGTTTGATTAACTTGTCAATTCAGCTCATCAGTTCAACAATTCACGTTTATACTGTTACTTCAAGTCAATGAGCTGAACAATACCAACATCATCATAATTAGCACCACCCCATTAATATATTCAGTTAAATACCCTTCAGTGATTATTAGTATGTCACCTTTAAAGTGACATCAGTGCACCTTTAAACCTGTTGGTTCTGTAACTTTGGGGGAAAATGTCAGTAATTGCAGAGTTAATTCAAAATCTTTGTTCACAAAGTGAGCATAGTGAAAAGCCTCAGTATGAACTGGCACAGTATGCAGTCTTAGCACACTAGAGGGGGTGTTGGGCCTGGGGGAGCCAGGCTTGAGGCCTGCATACAGGTGTGTGAATTGTTCCAGCAAAGGTTTTCTTCAGTGGTTTCTTCCTTTAGCTCACCACCATCCATTAATTAGTCCAGTGATTAAAAACCTGGCCTGCTCAGGTAAACATGCAGAAATAAATAATTGGCATCAAACATTTTATGAACGGATAATATTTCCTTAATGTCCTGTTTTCCACAGGTATATTGCAATTAATATGGCTCAAACTGAGCAGAGAGGGATGTTCTTCATCACAGAAGTGGTTTAAATTGTTTAATGCAGCGGTGTGTGTTACTCTTTAGGTGATGGTGTGAATAGTATTCACAATAAACTTCACATTCATCCTACAAATGCAATTATTTAGACACAAAATTAAAACATGATTGCATCCACTTCCTTTAGAGCAGATGAAGTACATCTCTCCTTGTTAACTGTTGATAACTCTGCAGACTCTTAGGATGCTGTGCTGCACTTGCCGCTGAGTACCGCCTTTTTTGCTCTGTGTTGATCATGTTAATTAAAATTTAGAAAATCGAATTTGACTTTCATGAATCGATTCAGAATCTTACATGTCTGCATCGTGATGCGTCTAAGAATTAAGAATTAATTTTTAGATGCATCTTAATTAAGAGTATTTCTCCCACCCCTAATATAACCTCACCCATTCATATGTCTTTCAGGGGCCATCGATAGAGACCGATCAGGAGAAATCAGAGGTGAGTGATGATGTCAGTGATCTCCTTATCTGTAATATTAATTAATTAGTTAATTACTCTGCTAATGAGAAATCAGTGACATCATCAGACAAGACTGGCCACTGATTTCTCCTGATCAGCCTTTTGAGGATGGACTCTGTGGGTCACTCTCTCTCTCTCTCTCTGTGTGTGTGTGTGTGTGTGTGTGTGTGTGTGTGTGTGTGTGTGTTTGTGTTTTATCACCACCTTTTACTATTTCTAGCTGGATTTTAAAGTGCTGTATGAATAAAATGTCTAATTAAAAATCCTTACATTATGTTCACAGGAGCTGCTCCAAAGCCGTACATCATGACAAATGTCACAGAGGATGGGCTGCTGCTGCTGCAGTGTGACGTTCAAAATGCTTTTCCAAAGCCTGAGGTCGAGTGGCAGGACAGTGCTGGAAACATCCTTCATGCTGAGCAGCCACAGGTGATAAACAGAGGAGACCACTACGATGTCACCCTCCTCACCACCGTGACCAAGTCCGACCGCTTCCGCTGTGTCGTCAAGCAGAAAGAAATCAATCATGAGATTTCTGCTGAGACCTACGTGTCTGTTCCTGGTGAGATTTCTTTCTTGGTGCTTCAATCATTAAATAATTTTAATTGTTCATATGTTAATATTTGTCAAAGACATCTTTAACTGTTGTTTTGTGTAGTCTGTGACCAGTGTGTTGTACATGATATGCTGTTGTATTGTAAGTGTAACATCAGCTTTTTGTGATGTGTTTCAGAGAAACAGTGTGAAGTCTGGGTTGGATGGTTTGGTGGATGGGGTTTGGGAGTTTTAACTCTTGCTGCAGTTCTAGCTCTGCTTGTATTTACAAAGCGCATCACGATCAGTCCTAACAAAGGTAAGTTTATATCATGGATTGTATCAACATATCTATAACATGCAGACATCAACATAACAGAAACTCTGTAACTGTCAGATCTGAACCATTGTGTTGGTATTTGTCTGGTTCTAATACTAATAAAAGTAAATCAAATACACTTGTGAATCTGTGACTAATAAGGCTGATAATGAAATCTGCGCTTCAGTATAAAAGCCTGGCTTTAATTAATTTCAACTTCCATTCAAGGTTTAAGTCTTTTCACCCAGCACAATTGAGCCTGGTCTAGTCAACTAACCAACTTAAATCAGACTTAGACACACTTTTTTCCCTTAAATTAAAATATAAAATAATTACAATGTTATATACAAACTGTAAACAGCATTTATGCAGTGTGAAAGTGGAAAGTTTGACAGGTGAAGCAACAGTAACTAAGGAGGACGGGGCTTAGTGAAGAGTCAGTTTTAACTCCATTTTGAGTGTTTTCTTACTGTTAAAATTTACGTTTAGGCAACAGAGAAGATAGTAGCAGGAACTTTTGTAGTTTGAACCACTTTATAACTTTCCCACTACTTTGTTATCTGTAATTTTTCCTAATTTCTCCCTGCTGCTCTGGTGTTTTTCTGTCTCTCCCTCTTTGTCTCTGCCTCTCGACTCGTCTCCTCACTCAGCCTGTGTCTGCTCAGTAGCTGTAGCTGTGTCATGGCTCCTCGAGTTGTTCCTGACACAACCAGAAACCTACCTGATATCTTTTGGGTGTCTGTGAGGCACCAGTGAGCTCTGCATTGTGTCTTTGAACAGTTCACACGTGGCTGATTTTCCTCTGATCTGAGGACTCTTGATGACCAGTGGACTCACTTATTTGTTTGGCTGAAATCAGAGACTGAAGTGATTACTCAGTTAACAGAAAATAGAATTAGCAGCTGTATTTTATCCAGTATCCCCCAGGGAATCATTGTAGTATTTCTAATTTATTATGAATTAATTGATTAATTTATTAACCCTAAAATCCAAACATTGTCTGGTTCCTTTGGAGCCTTCAGGAGAGCAGATGGCAGGAAAACTGTGAATGTGAACACGGACTGTTAAACTGAGTGAAAACAGTATTTAACTGTTTTATAGTTTGAGAACATCAGATTGAAGTGACTCGTTTGTTTAGATGGAGAAGAATAAACTGTCAGCTCAGTGTTTCCTCACTGTGGTTTTTATTAATAGTAAAGTTTAAAGAGTCAGAGTTTTTTATTTGGCAGTACACTGAGTTTCTATTAGTTTATTATGATTCTGTTTATCGTCAGCAGTGATGGAAGCTGAAATCATGACATGTTAAATGTGAGGGTTTAGGATGTAGGTTTGGTCGACTTCAAGGTAACAACAAACACTGAGAGTCATTTAGAAAACAAATGAATTCATGAGCGGACTAAAACCATTCAGACCAACTTTTCTATCAATCTCCATCTTGAAAGCTGACTTTTTGAAAGATGATGCAAACAGTATTTTTGGGAGGGAGCAAATCTGTTTTAGTGAGCCACCACACACAAGTTGACTTAATGTAATATCTACTTTTACTTTTGTTTTCTTCAGGTTCTTCTCGGCAGATGAACGGTTCCTGTAATGGATCTTCACATGTGCCACTTAAACCAGAACCTCAACAAAATGGAGATGGTGAAAGTAATGGCTTTGTGTAAAACCAGGGATAGACACCTTTTTTACAAATTACAGGCCTGTTTCTTAAACTCTCCCAATTCTCCAAAATACCTGAAAAACTCTTTACTGAAAGACTGGACAATTTTATTGAGAAACACAAACTGCTGACAGACAGTCAGTATAGATTTAGAACAGACAGATCAACATCATTGGTGCTTATTGAATTAATTCAAGAAATTACAAAATGTATAGACAAAAACAGTATGTAGTGAGAGTGTCCGTAGACCTAAAAAAAAAAGCTTTTGACACCACTGATCACAAGATATGACTAAAATAAATCAGAAAGGTGTGGTATCGGGGGTTGGACTGAATTGGGTGAGAAGCTACTTAAGAAGCAGGCAGCAATTTGTACAGATAGGTGAACATAAATCAGCTTACATGAATATTACTTGTGAAGTGCCTCAGGGGTCAGTATTAGGTCCAAACTATTCTTTTTATACATAAACAACATATTTAGATATCAAAAATACTTAAATTTGTATTATTTGCAGATGATACAAATATTTAATTCTCCAGTGGAGAATTTGCAGCAGGTTTTTGGGGATGATCACAAAAGAAACTGATAATTTAAAAAAGTGGTTTGACAAACAAATTGTCACTAAATCTGAGCAAAACAAAGAAGATGTTGAAGAGCTGTTTGGAAAATTTATCCTAAACTTTCAAGTACAAGTGACAATAGACAATGTCCATATAGAAAGATTATATGAAAATAAATTTCTTGGTGTGATTTAAGACGACAAAACCTGCTGGAAACCACATATAAGCCATGTGTGAGCCAAAGCTGCCAAAATCAATCAGTTTCAGTTCTGGTGAAAACTAGACACATTCTGGATTTTAATTCACTGTACACTCTGTATTGTTCATTTGTAATATCTTATGTAAGTTAGTGTGTAGAGGTATGGGGTAACACCTACAAAAGCACTCTTACAGCAATAATGCAAACTGTAAAAAAGAGGGTAGTTAATAATTAGGGGTGTAGCGTTTCACTCATGCATCTGATACATCAGCATCGCCTGCTTCCTCTCTCACTCAAAACAAGCGCTCCCTCCTCCCTCTCCTGTGTCTCCTCCTCATTTACTCAAAACAGACCGTGCTGAAAACAGCAACAGAAGTGACAATGTATCGTGTTACACCGCGTTTTATAAGAAAGATGAGAAACACTGCTGCAAATCATTTATGTAAAACGTGTCTGACAGCAGAATACAGAGACACGAGTCTGACCCACAGAGACGTCATGTGACTGAGAGAGCAGGTAACACGGAGCATCACTGTTCAAACACACTGATCAGAACCACAGAACTCTTCATATGAAACAGAGCAGCTGATCGTCTTACTGCAAAAATACAAAACAGTTTTTAAGTTTGTTCACAGATTTCATTTCAGCTGCAGTATCTCATTCACACGAGATTCATAAGATGTTAACACCACTGTAATGTCTCCTTCTCTCTGTCTCTACTGTTAGTGGATTTAGTAAAATTATTGGGATGTCTTTTTGCAGCTGATAGCACTCTACAAATGTAGCATTAAGGGAATCAAAATGTAAAGACTGACACATTTCATTGTCTTGTATTGCATCATATCGTATCATGACAGAGCTGAATCGAATCGAACCGAATCATTGGCCTTTCATGAATTTATAAGATGCATCATATCATTGAACATGTATCGAGATACGAATCAAATCGGTCTCAGTCAGTGAGATACACACCCCTGCTAATAATTTAGGATATCAAAATGCACTAATTTGCCTTTTTTAAGGTCAAAATTTCAAATCTTTCTCTCTTGTAAAAAGGGAGGGATCTTATCTTTTGTGACAAGAACCCTTCAACTTACACTGAGTGAATATTTGGATTGTACATTTAAGTGGGATATTTTTGTTGTGAATTGTATTGGGTTGTATATAAAATTGTTTATATTGTGTTGTATATAGAATTCAGAGAGTCTATATTTATATTGTATATACTGTATATCTTGTTCATTCATCTGCAAAACGTAATGTCAAATCAAATTTTATTTACTTAAATGAAATTTATATTTTAGAAATTTATGTGTATAAGCTTTAAATGTGAATCACTACTTAATTTTAATCATAATTTAGTTAATCATTTAGCGTCAGTTTGCCTCAAATGCCTTTACATGCACTCTTTGTATTCAGAAAGTTATTTATTTTATACTGTATATTCTTGTTGGGGGTTTTTTTTTTCTCCTTTTTTCCATTAATTTGTATTGTTTTCTGTTTTTTCTTTTTAAATAAGTAAATAAAGTATTTTATATCTTTCTTTCATTAATTCATTTATTCATTTTTGTGAAACATAATGGTCAAGTCATATCTTATTTATTTAAATAAAATTTCACTTGACCATTATATGTTATGTTTTATTCATTTACTTGTCTCAGCCTTAAATCAAATATGTATCACAACTTAATTTTTATCACAATTTCATAAGTCATGTAGTCAAGTCAAATTTCATTTATATAACCTAAAATTACAAATCACAATACAGTCACTCTGTCTGTCTGTTGACCCTCGATTGTACAAATCAGACAAACATACGTTTACAAAATTTTAAAGACAAATGGCAAATGGTCAGTTGTTGGTCAAACTTGACTGATTGTGTGTGTGAGAACCTAAAGGAATGAGGTGAAGCTTTTTTTTATTAATTTATTTTAATGATCATATTGATCATGTCAAATCAAAATGTTTTGTTCTAAGAACTCAGGTGCTCAAACCTTTTTAGTGTTTACATTAAAATCCATAATGTTTATATTAGAGGTGTAACACTTCTCCAGATCCACAGTTTGGTATACTGTAATGTTACCTGTAGCTTAAACCTGTAGTTCCTAAAAACAAAAGCAAAAGCTTCAATTTTACAGCTTCTACAAAGGAAGCTCATGAAATGAAGCAGTAATAGTTGATACTTGAAACGCTGAACACTTTCAGTCTGAATAAGACGGGGACAAGATTGTTATAAATAATGTGACTAAAAATTGTAGCTGAAGGACAAACGGAAAAAGATCGTCTCACCTTTGTCACTGGATTCTGAAGAAAAGGTGCAGATAAGGGAGATGTTTTGTCGATGATATAAAAAGGCTTTTAAGTGTGATAAATTGTTTGGACACCTGCTGGAGGCTTTCTCTGCTTCTATCATTAGATGCACAGAAGGCCTCCAAGAGGGTCTTATTTTTTTGTTCTGTTTGACATGATTTTAATGTAGGCTCTAATTTCACAGAGTACATCAAGTCAATTTACAAAAGTCCCAAAGCAGCAGTTATCACTAAAGTATTATCACTCATCGTGCCTCCTCTGACTACAACTGAACATTAATAAGAACATAAAATATCACTATATGCTGATGACAGAATTTATTATAATATCCTAAAAATTCAACATCATAATTATTTAGTCTAATAAAATAATTTATTCAGGAAATAAGAAAAAGTTTAAACAAATGTAATTCTTGCCTCTTACATATGACACCAACGGAAAAAATATATAAATCTTACCCCTTTCATTGGACACCAGGAGGTTTGAAATATGTGGGACTAAATATTACACTACATTTTAAATAGCGTTTTCAAAGAAATTAGAGCCCTCTGATAGAAAAGATCAAACTGAATGTGTGTGAAGGTCTTTGTTGTCATTATCTCTGTTTGGGAGAATCAATGTTAGAAGAGTGAATGAATTCTTCTGAGATTTAATTTTCTCTTTCAAATGTTATCGTTATTCATCTGCCTTTTTTTAAATCTCTGAACGAACACATTTATTTGGTGTAATAAAATATTAAGAATTATTATCCCTTTTGGGGGGGCGTTTAGTCTCAGTTACAAAATTTAGTGTTACAGTCCTCTGGGAAACAAGAGGAGATGATTTTTTTGGCCCCCTACTTTTGGACTCTATTATATCTATAAGTTTGTTCAATAAGAAAAACATGTTTCAGTGTTTTACTGTTTTTAACAGTTTTGAAGGACTGTAGGAAGAAACTTTGTATCACCAGTTGTTTCCATCTATTCTTCCATCAGTCAGAATCCTGATCTAACTCTTAAAATACAGGTACATGGACAAATTATTGTACTTTAAATTATAAAACAATTTAAAGACTTGTGTCATAAAAACATGCAGTTAAAATTATTTATTGATGAGAAAACTGAATATTGCATTCCCAATACAGAGTGTTTTTTTTTTTTTTTTTAAATACGTTCAAACTGGGAATGTTGTGTGTTAATTTACCAAACAAAATTTGTTGAGTTTTGGATTATTTGTGTTTGGAGTACAGGAGCTATTAATATCCTCCATTACAATTAAAGGTACAATCAGTGAATTTTATAATGTTGTAGCCAAAGAAGTCTGTTCATCTTTCCTTAAATGTTTGGGGAAAAGATCTGGAGATGGTTTAGATGAAAATATCTGGTCAAATGTCTGTTAATACATTTACCATTTACAAAATACGAATTACCATAATGTACTTTACAAAGAAATTTATATTTTTAGTTTGGAAGAATGAATCACCTCCTACTTACCAGCTGTTCCTGGACTGAATTATCACAATTCATACTGTTACAGAGACAGATCTCAGGAAAAATAATAAAATCAGGGGCTTTATTTTTCAAGAACTCTGGTCCCCACTATTTTCTTACTTTTCAAAAGGTGATCACTAATGGACTTGGGCATTTTCTGGACTTTTTTGCACCTGGATGTCGTGTCTTTATATACACTCCATAAAATTATGGACTATGGTGATATTATTTTTATTTTGTTTATTTATTTAACCAAAAACAAAAAGAGAAGCTGACACTGGATATGAAGTGAACTTTGGTTGCTGTTTTGTATCCTGACGCTGAATCTGTAGAGCTGAAGTAGTCTTGTAGTCACTGTAATTAAAACACTTATCTCCAAAATGTCAACTTTTCAGGAGCTGTTTTCAGCTGTGTGGCAATACATTTTTTTCACAGTGCCTTTGTGAACGGTTTGTTTGTCTTTAGAGATGAGAGGAGTGTCTGAGCTCGTAAAGGAGCAGTTCCTCCTTCAGTTTTAGCAAAAAAATTCAAAATCATTACATTTGGAGATAAGTGGTTTTCACAGGACAGCAACAATATGTTATATTTCAAGTTCATTTTATTTGCACTGAACAAATTTATTGCACTTCCATGTTTTCATATCTTTCTGCAGCTTCTTTAGGGTACAGATGTGTCAGATTGAATTATTTTAATATGTTCATTTTGAATTTGACCTCCTGTCAATTTAATTATTGAGAACTACAGCAGATGAACATGTGTGTGCCATAATTACCAGCTAGATCACATTTTTGCAATAAACTGGACCAAAGAAAATATGATGTCACTTGATGTAATAAAGAAGATTTTTCAGCTGATGTTTCTGAGTTGTCTTTTCAACACGTGGTCCTTTGTTATTTGAGCAGTTAGTTAACAGGCAGCTCCTGATGAAGCGACAGCAGGTTTAAATTTTACATCAGATTCTCTGTCATCTTGATCTCTGTAGGATCAATTTTGAGATTTAATCGTATCCAGATCATTCTGATCTGGATTAAAAGTTTTTAAATTCTGGCCCCTGGTGAGGAGTAACAGAGTAAAGCTTCCCCGCTGATCTCTGGACAGTGACAGCTTTACTTTGAACAGCAGAAAGATGAATCTGCTCCTGAACTCATCATCCCTGTGTTACACTGTCTGGGGCCCCTCGGTGGCTTTGGGGGCCCCGACCACTTTGGCTCCCTGTTTTGTTTTGTTTCCAGCTGGTAACATGTGAAATGACGACAGACTGAATCAAATCTGAGTCAATAAAACATTATTGTTTAATGTCTGTCATTAATCATGAATCCACAACACAGCAGTTTGTTTAGTGAGTAGGAAAAAAAAACGTGAGTATTTACATCTACTGTCGTACACATACACAGTTTATACCCATGCTAACACAATAAAGACTTTTATATACAAGAAATACTTATTAGCATCATTGTACAAAGGAAAACCATCAGAGTCACTCACTATCTGGATTTTGTCATCGATGCAAAATACACAAAATAATAAAGAACCTCCGCTCAGCTGCCCTGAAATAATCTGAATAATTAGACAAAAGGAACTCGTATTGTTTGCTGTCGTTTAGGTTTAAAAACAGTTTTACATCAGAAAGTACAAGGCAAGACGATCACAATCTACATGTATACAAGGTTTGCCCTTTATGATCCGTATAAATACACTCTCTCCTGGTTTATATGTACACAGAAATCAACCCGTCTCTGCTCCGCGCACTGAACATCATCTTCCCCTTCACGTCCCTCCTCTTTTTATCCATCACAGCTTTTAACAAAAGAACAGAAAAACTAAGTGTTCAGTGGTTTTAGTGTCACATCAGGCTCACCGCTGGGCTCACCGCTGGGCTCACCGCTGGGCTCACCGCTGGACTCACCGATGGGCTCACCGCTGGGCTCACCGCTGCATCACTCGGTGAGATTTGTCTTTAAGTCGAGCTGCGTTCTTCAGCTTCAGTCAGGACAGAAAATGAGCTCCACACTTCTCCTCCTCTGATCACTTCTCTTCACTCAGTCCAGCTTCTTACAGGACACTTTCAGACATTTTTTAACATTTTAGAGGATTTCTCATCACTTCAACATGTTCATGGTGTGTTTTTGTTTTTAACACTTCAGTTTACAAAGTACAAAGAAAAACTGCAAGAAATAAAAATAATTCAAAGTGGACGTCAGATAAATAAATCTCTGATCATAACAGGCTTTGCATAGTTTTTTGGGGTTTTTTTTAATAGTGAAGAATCTATCAAGAATCTTGTGAGGGTTTGAATGGATTCATTTAGTGTCCAGTTTATTAGGTACACCTTGCTGAAGCTAATACAGTCTAATACAACAGTCCTGCAGTTAATCCTCCCTCATGACTGTTGATGTTTAGTTTGTGTTGAAAATGTCAATTAAACGTCA